>CACRXK020002495.1:0-42886 GCA_902702795.2 Paramuricea clavata | reverse complement strand
ATCCGAGTGCAAGTTGCTAGACCATTGTTTCAAAATTCTACAGAATATGCAAGACTGGTCCAGGCTTCTGATGAGTCGGGCAAAGAGTTTAAAATTCATCAGGATTTTAAAACAATGAAATCTTTCCTGATAAACATGTGTCTAGGCGAAAAAGTAGGTTCAAAACCTCAAGCAAGCGCAAAACGCTCAACACTTGAATTCCGAAGATGAATTGAACCAGGAACCGCCGAAGAAAAAACATTTGCCCGTTGTACTTCAATATCCTAATGATAATGATACCATCATTGCTGATGTTAACAGGTTCTTTACACGCTCTGATATTCATGTGCACGCTACTGTATGATCAATTGATGTCTGTAAAACGTCTAGCCATCAAGGATGTAGTTGGTATAGAGATAAAATGAGCAGAGGGATTGTCTGCAAAATCGGTTCAGCAGATAAAGATTAGGTTATGGAGTTCTGTGATATTTTCCAAGTTGGACCAGTTGATGGTAAATATTTCATTTTTGTGAATGGCAAGTATTTCATCCGAATCCTGAACAATGGAAATGTTGTCTACCATCCTTGGACATAGACACCACAACTCATTCCAAGGAACTATGTCCTTAAGGGACAGTGTTCAGTCAACGTGTAGAATTAGGAGAAAATATCCCGAACCTTCTGATTCCATCATTCTATCTTTGATTGGACTTCAAGAAACCAGAACTTCTTGAGGAAGTGTATGTTCCAGTTTAACCTCAGCTTGAAGATACAGTTTGTGTTTTGGGTGCAGATAACCAGGAGTGGTTTGCTTTGGTCGAACAAGTTCACAATGAGGAAAGAACAGCAATTGTAAAATGGTATTCAGAAACAAGACGCCCAGGTGTCTGGATCCTGATGAATTAAGAAGAGTAAGTGAATTTCTCTTTAGTTTTGAGCACACGCTAATCTAACCGAATTTTGGGGGGATATAGCATAGTTTGAGAAATGATTAGTACATGTGGTATCTCACATGTGATGAATTGCAATAATAGCCATGTGTTATATCTAACTATGAACTGTTCAAAGATTTACAAGTTCAGATTTTCTAATCTTGAAATTTAGTATCTTTCAATTGTTGCATTCAATTTGTATATTATAAAATATTACATCAAAATCTTCTAACAGTTTATATATAATGAGTCGAATTGACTTTACTCTGCCTAACGCCAGATAATTTTACTTATCAAGGGGGGAGCGCTGGTGCTTAATGGGTTAAAACGCATGATATTTTTTGAGTTGTAAACCACTTCAGACAAGGGATAGATTAAACACTACCAGAAATCTCACATTATTCTGTTGTCAAAATGCGATTTAGCAATCCAGAATGGCTTGCGGAAAAAACCCCATTTAGTTATTCAAACGAAGTGAAGCAGTTTAAATCAAATGCAACAATAAAAGGATTGAAAGAATGCTTGATGAAAATCTGTGCGGACCCTGACGAGGCATCTCTCCACCTCAACATCATCCAATTCCCGTAAAAGAAATTTGGCTAAATTCCTAGAGTCGGATCAAGAAGACACCACCCTCGCAAGACCCGCCAGTTGATGAATAGGGTGTACCGCCCAAAAGGGGAAAGGGAAACGGAAAGGAAAAGAGTAAGCAATGGAATTGACTTTAGTCATTGAAGAACTTGCACATGATACTATTCATAATGTTCATGTTGATAACGAGAAAGGACAAACATTAGACCCGTGCGGACCCTGACGAGGCATCTCTCCCCTCAACATCATCCAATTCCCGTAAAAAGAAGTTGGCTAAAGTCTTAGAGTCGGGTGAATAAGACACCACCTAGCAAGACCAGCCAGTTGATGAAGAGGGTGTACCGCCCAAAAGGGGAAAGGGAAACGGAAAAGCGAAAGCAAAGGAAAAGACTTTGGTCAGAACTTGCACATGACGATAATCTTCATATTCATGTTCATGCTGATAACGAGAAAGGACAAACATTCTGAAATTCAGCATGCTGAGAGAATAAAGGCAACACGACGGCATTGCATCTCTAGAAGAGGTATTTTCACCCGCCCTCGTTGCAGAGGGTATGATAGTTGTCAAATTTAGAGCAAGTACTATAATCAGTGCTGTTGAATGCTTAGTAGCAGCGTATTATGTATTTAATGCTGAATACCCCCAAGGGAGCAACTCGCATCGGCAAAAACAATTGTATGTTCCTCGAGCATATTCTGCTTGGAAGGATTGGTCAAATTCTATCAATCGGTATTGAGAATTTCTAGCACTATTGTGAAGAACATCAAGTGCATAGGGGACAATAGAACACAAGCTAGAACAAGGATAATATGGCGATCAATTGCAGTAACATATTGTAATAATGAGAGATTGAAAGAGCACGAGCAGGGTTTCATGGTCATCGCGATCTAATTAATGCTAAGCTAAGTGCTTTGTATTGATTTCATTATAAGATATAATACTTGACTACCATGCAAATCTCTAGCCTATGTGCTAGTAACAGTGTAGTCAACTGGAACACAGACTAGTAACTCTCGTGCACTAAACGTATTATACTTAATTTTAGATGTTACGAAATATATTTTTACTCTACAGGTCATAATATTGTTTGATTATAGCTTCCTTGCTTAATTGCCAGCAGAATTAGTTGGTAACCCCCCCCCCCCATTCAATAACGGAAGTAATTAGTATTCAAGCGAAATTATGTATGACGTCAACAGGGGGTGTACGTCGAAGCGTTCGTATTTAGTGTACGTCCAAGCGTTCGTACTTAGTGTACGTCCAGTTTAGTAAGCATTAAGTAATTGTATTGCACATGTCTATAAAAGTGACTGAACGTTTATTCACTGATATCACTGCATGCTAAGCCTTTGAAGATGAATTTTTCACAAAATTTTGAGTAATCGAACTGGGCCAACAGTGTTCATGCGGACGAAGTTTCGTCCTCTGATTATAAAAGGCTTTTTAGTTTGTTAGAGGCTATATATGCAGAGGCTGTTGCTTACAAAGTTGGTAAACTTACTAAAGAGAGATGGTGTGGTTGCGAGTTCGACCATCCGAGTCAACGCCAGCATGATTGTATCATGTTATCAGAACAAGAGAGATGGCAATCGTATGGTTTGGAAGCCATAGAGCGAGTGATTGTTAAGCGTATGGTTTGGAGGGAGTTTGTTGAAGCTATTAGAGTAATGAAGTTACAGTATCATAAAGATGTTCGTGAGCACTTCTACAATTTAGAGAAAAGTCCTGATTCAACGTTTGTTAACTCACTGATGGATCTTCGTGAAAACACCGAGGATAGTGAATTTGAGTCCATTTTGAATTATCTTTCATACCGGAGAGAGGACAAATTTTGAGGACATGTGTGAACAAGTTTGGGCAAAATCATTACGTCACCTGAAGCGGTCATACTTTGACGATATATAAGGATGAGATCGTGCGCCAGTTTTCGTTACTTCAGTTTACGCCAACAGAACTGTACGATGGAGTGCTTACATGGAAAATCTGCTGCTAATTCCACAACAAGCAATGGATCATTTTGGTTTTGTGGTCAGAATCCCAGTTGCAATTTCTTTTGTACAGAAGACGAAGGCTACATGCATGAAAAAGCCATAACAGCTTGGAGATGTACGGAGCAGCCTCATTCTCGGTGCGATGGACATCATAAACTTGCGAAAATGTGTGTGGTGAAAAATTTCATGAATGTGAATTATGGAAGACCATTCTTCGTGTGTGGAGAAAAGGCGAAGCCGTGTTCCTTTTGGATGTGGGGTGATGTACAGCCATTAGCGAACCTGAGTGCCGTCACAGATTGATAGATAGATAGATAGATAGATTTAATAAAATACTTCGCAGCCATAGGCTGAATTGCGTATTTTTTTTTACAAGTAAAGTTAACTAATTACGAGAATATAAAAGAAGAGTTTATCAAGCCATTATGATGACATTCCATATAAATATTATATATACAAGATGTTTATTACTTTAATATACTAAAAAATTTAAAATTATTAAAAATATTAGGCCATTTCAATAGCATTAGATAAATGATTTGCGGCACGAAGCCACAAAAAAACTAGTTTGAAAACGATTAGTGTTACATCTAGGAATTTCAAATTTCCTATCGTTTCTTAAATCATAAAAAGAAGTATGTATAGGTGGCAGTAAACTTCGTAACTTATGATTTTCATCAGCGACTACTGTTTGAAATAAACTAGTACAAATATTTTCATGATGAACAGACAGTGACTCCAATCCACAACTAATTAAAGCGTCTTCGTAATTAGTGTTTGGACAGATGATTCTAATAGCACTTTTTTGTAATCTTTCCAATTCGGAACGCAAGTATTTTGGCAACGAATAGTAAATGACAGGGATACCATAGTCGATAACAGATCGAATACATGTAACATAAAATAGAACCAGATCATTCCGAGGTATACTGGCCCGTTTGAGTTGGATCAGGTAATAGATTCGTTTGGATACTTTTTTAACTACCTCTTCGATATGTAGATTCCACGTCAGGTTATCATCGAATGACAAGCCCAGAAGTTTAACGGATTTTACGACTTTAATACTTTTATTGTTAATAAGTATCGGGTTAAAATCACGAGGGATTTTTGAGAAGGAAATACGGAGCTTCTTACATTTCTCTTCATTCAGCTTCATTTTATTGTTTTGGGACCATTGTGACATCTCATTAGCAATTGTCTGTGCTCTACTCTGTTGGTTTTTGTCAACTGTTTCTGATACTGTCGTATCGTCCACGTATTTCCATAAGTCAGTATCTGTGATAGATAAATCATTTATCAGAATTAAAAAGAGCCATGGACCTAAAATGGTGCCTTGAGGGACGCCCGAAGATACTGCACCCCAATCTGAAAAACATCCTTGTGAAAGTTTGACTCTTTGGAATCTGTTACTTAAGAAATCAATAATCCAATTTATAACACTTCGTGGTAGATCTAACTGAAGTAGTTTATTGAACAAAATTCTGTGATCAATTAGATCAAAAGCTTTTTGGTAATCGAATAGAATGATTCTAGTTGTAGAACTGGTACCGTCAAGCCCGGAGGTCCAGTTATGCACCATACTAAGAAGAGCAAAAATCGTCGATGATTTAGGGATTGCTCCATACTGATTGGGGTCGATTTTCTTCAAAACAGCTGGTTTCACATACTCATCAACAACGAAATGCTCTGCAACCTTCGAAATATTAGGTGTTAATGAAATGGGCCTAAGTTCTTTTTTCAGGTCCTGTACTATTTTTACTTTTGGCAGCGGTGAAACATTCGCAAGTTTCCATATTGCAGGTAGGCGTTGTTGTTTGTAGGATGCATTTAGGAGTAGACTAATTGGGAGGGCAAGGATTACAGCATACTCTCGCAAGAGCCAGTTGGGCACTTCGTCAGGGCCACCACTTTTACTGGGGTTGAGTTTTTGTAGCTGTGATAAAACCCTTTCTTCAGAAACTTCTAAGAAGTCTGGGTTTTCCTCTAAGTTAAGTCGTTCTAACAGTGAAGATAGTTGATATTCTGATAAGGGCTCAAGAAAAGCTGTATTTATTCTGTTTGCTAGTTCTTGTTCCGATATATCTTCAAAACCAGCGATATTTATCAAATTTATTAGGGAGCTATTCATTGATTTCATTCCTCCTAGACGTTTGATTTCACTCCACCAAGCTTTAGGGTTATCTTTTTCTTTACTGTGAACCTGGGTCGTATAGTATTTTGATTTACACGCTTTTCTCTTGCGATTGACAATATTTCGGTAATATTTAAAGCAGTTGGATTTTGGACCGTAACTGAAAAAGGCTTCTTGTCTTTTTTTTATAAATGTTTTCAATTTATCGGTCATCCAAGGAACATCTGCAGAGATTTTCTTAATCCGTTTAATTGGCATGAGAAGGTCAAGACCAATAGCTACAATGTCATAAAAAAAATTCGCCATATCTTCACAGCTTTGTGATTGAGCAAAAATTTCAGGCCAAAGGATAGATTGTAAAAATCTTCCCATGGCATCTTTCTTACTCTGACGAAGGTCTCGTTTGTATACAAATGTAGGTTTTGCTTTCTTCACAATGTGAGTGGGTGAAACTACAATTGTGTTGTGATCAGATAATCCAATTGGAGGGAGTATTTGCGGAGACTTGTAGAACTCGTGCATATTAGTTAATATTAGATCAAGTATTGCTTCGCCTCGAGTTGGTGATTTAACAATTTGTTTCAACCGAAAATGCTTAATTATATGATTCACATTAAGACGATTGAAATCCCCAGCAATGATAATACCGCAGCTGTAAAATTTTGCTTCGACTTTGCTCAGTGTCTGAAATAAGTGACTCTGCATGCTGAAATCGTCGGCACTGGGGGGGTGGTATAGGACGGCAACTATGATTGAGGAAAATTCACGAGGAAGTCGTCTAGGTTTTAAATGAAGCCATAAGATTTCGTGTTCGGAACAACATGAAATTTCTGAAAGGATTTTGAGTTTCGTATCACCGTCTCTGATATAAATACAGATTCCGTATGATTGTAAACCCAGGTATGCTTACAACGCTATCTGTAATTGAGTCATTGAGCCAAGTTTCAGTTAGAAAGGATAAGTTTATCTCATTTTCCATCATGAATTCGCGGACTTCGTCTATTTTAGGGGCCAAAGATCTCACATTAATCACCATTAATTTTGGAATAAAATTACTAATCCTCTGTTTTAATGTAGTGGTATTAAGTTGATGGAGTTCTGTAGTAAGGGGCTTACATGGTAGTGTACAGTTATTTGGAAAGTCAACAGATTCGTTTAATAATGACTGGGTGGTCTTGTTGGGAAGTCCATCGGGGGAGGCATATAAGGGTAGTTTACGTGGGGATAAAAAAAAGGGTGTCTCATAGTATTTAGGTGACTTTGAAAATGATATGGAGTTTGTCCGTAAAACGGGAGTGGAAAAAATTGTTGTTGGTGTGGTTGAAAGGACTGTTGTGGTTTAGCGTGGGAAAAATCACATTTCAAACCCTTCAGGCAATGACCCTTTCTGCGTAAAAAGGGACATGGAACGTGAGATTTAGGGTTTTTTGTGTGTCGGGGGAACCTATCTTGGTATGGAGCGGGTATTTCGTTCCTACCCGCAATTTCTTCTGAAACATTATCGGTTCCAGCGTTATTTAGACTTGCCGCGCCAACGTTGTTTTGATCAGATATCTCGATTATACTAATGTCGGGGGCGTTGGGATTAGTCGTTTCATTAATTTCTTTTGTTTGGGCGTGAGTTAAAATATGCATATCGGTGGCAGGTTTGCCATTTCGATTTTTAACTAACTTTCCCCCATTTTCAACTGATTTTTCACCTTTACTCTGGCCCATAAACTCAACTAATTGTTCAACAGTTTGAGACAAAGTTTGTATAATTTCTCTGTTGATTTCTTGACCCGATTTTAGTTCCTCAAAGTCGAAAACAACATCAGCACATGGACAAGACGACTGCCGCGGGGTATCTACATTCGTCTGGCATGACATGTCCGAACTAACTACATTTTTAACACTTGAATGTAGACTATTCAAAATCTTTTTACATAAATGTTGATACACTTTACCCATTTCGTCGCCTTCAATCTGCAAGAGACCTTTGCCTTTTCTCCACGAGATCGAACTGTCATTAAACTTAAACACCTTTTTGTCGCCGCCGGGATGTTCCCAAGTGCCGTCTAGTTTTAGATCATCAGCGATTAACAACTTCAATGAATCAAAATCTCCAGTCCAGGCAAAACTTATATGATCAATAAATGAAACCATTCTCGTCTCGAATAAAATTTTCGTAGTTTTAAAAGCGAACGAATCGGGCGATGGATCAAATTTCACTCGTGTAGCGGAGCACAAAATACACGTCTGTTCTGTTCAAAACACCAATTTGTTGCTTCGCATAAGTTGATGACGTAATGGTATCTTCAAATCTCTGCCACACCAAGCACTTCTCAGCTCCAAGCGCTGTGGTTCATTGTCGATAAGGGATTCAACTGAAAGATTGACCCGATAACCATGTTGAATATCACTGTCGTTGCTCACTGTTGATACGACCAATTCATCAGGTTGTCCATCTAAATCCAAAGATGATGCTAGTGAGGGGTCCACTAGGGTTATCTCTGATCCCGAGTCGAGCATGGCATATGTGGTCACGACTTTCCCCAGTTTTCCAAAAACACGTATAGGTACAACTTGTAGCAGAACAGCATCAGAATCCTGCAGAAAAGCCGTATTGACAGCGCCGGCTTGCAAATCACTGCCGTCCTTTTGAGCAGAATCTTGATTGCTCTCTTTCTTCTGCTGGTTTGGTATATGCAACAACGTGTGATGTGAAGCGCCACATCCTTCAATTCTGCACTTGAATTTGCTCGGGCAACACTTGGCAATATGTTTAACTGTGATACCAGATTGTAGAACTGGACTATTCTTTAGACAGTTATAACAGAGACCTTTAACTTTTACGAACTTGTTCCTCTGGGCATGTGTTTTCTCCTTGAAAAGGTTGCAGCGGTGTAGCGGGTGTGCCTGGGAGCAGCAAGGACAAGGTGTTTCTTGAGGTCCTCTCTTGCCCGAGGAATTTTGATCGTCCTTAACACCTGTGGCCATCGTATATATTGGCAGTAGATCTTCCTTCTTCCTTTTGTATCCCTTCAAGAGGTCGCTTTCCTGGGTTTTCCCCTTGCTGGCATTCATAGGGTGGTTTGCAATGTTTGCCCATTTGTCAACGAATATGGAAAAGTCGCTTAATGTTGGGAAACGTTGATCCTTTTCTTCCAATTTGCTTGCCAAACCCGCGAATCTTTGTTGTAGATGTTTCGGCAGTCGACCTGCCATCTCCACCAGATTTCCTTGATTTATCTCATGCAAACAGTTCAGGGACTTCAATGTAGCCAAAGCTCTTGCGGTTTTATCTGCGAACTTTCGAAGTGCAGTTTTGTCACCATTTGGAATAACAGGTCCCTTTACCAGGCCATCCACAATTGAACTCACAATTACGCATGTACGACCATACCTCTTCTGTAGAATTTTTAGTGCCTCATGTATGCCGCCATCAACTGCCTCGAGACTTGCAACTGCTTCTTTCGCCTCACCGTCCAGAAATTGCAATAGTCGCAGCATCTTCTCTCCATCATCAAAGTCTTGTCTTGACATTATGCGTCTTTCAAATCTCTGCTTAAAAAGAGGAAAATGTTCTGGAGAACCAGAGAATTTGTCAAGCTTGATGGCTGGGAGGCTTTGGTTGGAGGCTAATTTCTGCTGGACAGATGATATGCTTTGCATTGCAGATGCTACCATAGTCAGGACGCCATCTTGGGGTGAGTTACTTACGCTCGTACGTCTCGGTGGAGGTTCCAAAGGCGAACAGGTTGGCTTGTTCACAAGTAAAGGTGTTCTGTGTTCCACTTCAGAAAATGGTAGTTCACCATCATTTGAATTTAAAGACTGGTCAGCAACATTGCTAGCAGAGGTCCATCTGACCGGGGGTACACCAGTTGGGGTATAGTTGAAGGTAGGTATTGAGAGTCTATCTCTGTAACATGCAGAGTTGGTGTGTGGGTAGAGATTATCAAGTCTTGAGTGGTAAATATTTTGTTGGTTATCAAAAGGCATTGGTGCCTCATCACTAATATGTGTTGGTCGACCAATACTTGTTGCATTCATTGGAGCCGACGTTGCAAATGGATTAATGTTCCTCAATAAACTTGCACTTGAATTGCCTGTCCACTGTTTCCATGGAGATGAAGCTGTTATAACCGGTGTTGAATAAAGTGGTTTGGCAGAAAGATCTGGGTTCAGTGAGTTGTTTCTCATAGTGGGATGTGGTTCATCTTCAAATAAGAAATCCTCATATAAGAGAGGTCTTGGAATATCACCAGTGAACTGATCAGCACCAGTTGGAATATCCTCTTGATCTTGTGTGGCAAGGCTCATATCAATTTCCCCCTGTTCCTCCATCTGTTCTTCCAATTCAGCTTCTAAGTCCATAAGTGCTGCCCTTTGTCGGGCTTCAGCAAGCTCTCTTTCAGACTGTTGTCTTAAGGTTTCCAATCTTTGGGTCCTTTCAATCTCTTCCTTTTCCATCTTTTGTTGTCTTAATAGTTCTCTGTGCTTCTTTTCGATCTCCAAAAGCTTTATTTCACCTTCAAGTCTTCGCCACTGCTCTTGCTCTGCCAAGCGTAAAGCTACATTTGCCTTTACAGCTTGCGCTCTTTTTTCCAGTACTACTGAGCTTGAAGAATGCTTCGATCCTCTGGAACTATTAGATCTATAGGACTCCACACTTTCAGTATATGGTGATATGTGTTCTCTTCGCAAGTGTGAGTTATCCATGATTATCTCATTAAAATAGGTTGCGGCATCAAGTAGGTATCCAGAGATTTTCTGAACAAAGGCAATCTTTTCAAGGTGTAACTGGTCAAACTGTTGAAGGGTATGGTAGAACTCTTGGCTGTCTGAGCCAAGTATAGATACGTAGTAGTTATGTGACTCCACAAATGTTTTCCATGAATTATCATACTGCTGGGAAAGTGTTCTAACAGTCTCGGCATTAGTTGGGTCGTTTAATAGAGTTTCAATTTTGCCACGAACACGAGTAACAGCTCCCAAGTATCCTGCTCTTGTTCTTTTTGACGAGTACACCTTTTCAGCGAGAACATCATCAGAAACTTGTTGCACACGTTCTCTCTGTGACCACTTGGTATTTCTATTGGCCCAATCCATATCACAGATAAATCACCCAATACATATGTAATTGTATCTTTCAAATATTCAGTTGTGCCAAATGTACAATTACCCAAATGTTGATTTATTTAAACGAATATCCAAATGTTGTTCTATTTTAGTAGTAGTTGATCCAATATCCAAATGTTGATTTATTCAAACAAATATCCAAATGTTGATTTATTCAAACAAATATCCAAATGTTGATTTATTCAAACAAATATCCAAATGTTGATTTATTCAAACAAATATCCAAATGTTGTTCTATTTTAGTAGTAGTTGATCCAATATCCAAATGTTGATTTATTTTAGTCGTAGTTGATCCAATATCCAAATGTTAATTTATTCAAACAAATATCCAAATGTTGATTTATTCAAACAAATATCCAAATGTTGATTTATTCAAACAAATATCCAAATGTTGATTTACTTTAGTCGTAGTTGATCCAGTTAACACAAGTCCAATATAAACAAAATAAGTATAAACTCACTTGACTTTAACAGGTATTCATAAAGCGTTGTATACAATTTTAAATAAACATCAGGCGAAAACCACAGGAATTTCTACGTGCTTCGACTAGAACTCGCATATGGTTGGCTGATCATTCGAATAAAACTATGTATAGGTGCTTTGACCCTATACGCTTTCTTGTTATTTTGTATCGACCCGAATGTGACAATTGACGTTTCTGTCTGACTTTGTTTTATTCTAACAAAAATATGAAAATACATAAAATACACTAAATATATACGTAAATTTACAAACAATTTACAGTTCTTACATAACAAAATGCTCACATATAGGACAGAAATACATAATAAAACTTTAAATGTCTTACCGAATGTCGATAATCCCGTATTAAAGCTAGTTTTTTGCTATTTAAGTCCAAATATAATCCTTCGAAACAAAACAACAAAAACGTTTTATGTTCGTCGAAAACCCCGGATGTTCACCGGAAACTCGCTAAACTTCGATCACTGACCGGCGATGTAGCCGTCTACTAGCCGAATATGTTAAGTTGTATTCTCTTGTCGATACATTTGCTTTGAAGCCTAGAAAACTTCCACTATCATATCTAAAAGTTAGATGAAAGCGGTTATATTCCTGAAAGCGGAACACAAATTAAATTCCCGTTCGTGTAAATGTTGTATAATATGTGTATCGTTTCAAAAAGAAAGTGATTTTAAAATGCATTAAAGCATTTCTCAACTTAGTAACAAGTTCATAAAACTTTCTTTATCTATCAATTTGACGTGTCATATTATTACTATTAGTTTATTACGCACATGCTTTGTTAATCTCGTCTTTGTTAATTAGTTTATTACGCACATGCATGCTTTGTTAATATACCATATCTAGTGGCATATAGATCACCAAAAAGCCACGCCAAATATGCACGTGGGAGCGTTTCGCTAACCTTTAAATTGAAAAATTTTCCGGGGTCCCCGGCTTCCAGAACAGTACCTTTTATGTATTTGGCACTTTAGACCCCCCCCCCCCCCATTCGTATGGGGCTGGCTACGCGCCTGGACATTGTGCGAGACATTGTTGTATTCACACCAATATTTTCATATCAGTGGCATAATCTTTAAGTTTCTAATTACCACAATGCAGTGTAAGAGTAAAAGGTTCCGTGATAATATTTTTGTACATATCCATGAATGTTTAGTGAGTCGGCAAGCCGTGTTTTTAAACATTAAGTTAATTTCCATTATCACCGCCTATAACTTGTCACATGACCAGTTTCCATGGAAACCAAATAGTTGAAAAATATCCGCAGTTGATTTCCAACATCTCACCCAAAAATAAGAGCCGTAGTGTACTTTGTTATTTTTAATTAATTTTTAAAGGTATTTTCTATTTTCCCACTCCTACGAAATTGGAGCCAGGCATTAATGCACCTGAGTAGTAATATAACATCCGGTTACTTTCGCATGCGGGTAACGGCTGAGTCAACTGCTAATTCGGTACTCCGAAGGTAAAGGACGTTTGCTAGCTTTATAACCACTTATGGTCAATGTGACATTTCACATCTATCTACAGTAGAATTTGCAGATATAATTGTCGACGCATGGGTAGGAAGGCACCTTTAAGTGGTCTTCGATAACTTACCCTTGCATTTTATTTAGCATTAACCTAGGTCGATAATTAATCAGATAGACGTGTTTTCTCCCTTGCATATAGACCATGTTTAATCGCTCGACATACTACCCTCCCCACACTTATACATCTTTCAGATATTGACCACATGCAACCGAAGCACAGCAAAGACGTTACATATGCCAATGCAATTCAGTAAACATGTTATACTAAATGCTATATGATTTTCGCGAAACTGATATTCTAAAACACCCGGTAATTCAAAGAGGTTAAATATGCCTTTCATTGCCTTTCAGACAATCAGTTTCAAAAGTCTTGGGACAGATGCTACCCTGGTTCCAGAGGTTTAAAATAAACCTCTGGTTGAAAGCGGTAATTGATTCATCGAGCCGCGCCAATCAGTTTGAATTAGGGTCAGATTCTGTCTCTGTCTCCTGATTGGTTGATTGTATTAAAGCTCTCTGATTGGTTATAGATGTTTTATTTGAATCAATCAGAGAGCTTTAATACAATCATCCAATCAGGAGACAGAGTCGGGATCTGACCCTAATTCAAACTGATTGGCGCGGCTCGATGAATCAATTGCCGCTTTCAACCAGAGGTTTATTTTTCCTCTCCCCTTCGTAATGATAATAATAAAAATAAACCTCTGGAACCAGGGTAGACAGGTGCCACAAAACTTTTGAATTTCAACAAACGTCAATCCCCCGCCCCCTGCTCAATGTTGTGTCCCATTTATCGTCAGGTTTGATGTGTTTTGGTTGGAGCAACATTGATTGGGGTGGGGGAGGGGGAGGGGAGCAGTATTGTGTGTAAAAAACTGTAGTGATCCACTTACAATCTAAAACTACATGTGTCCCAACAACTTCTGAAAGTGATTGTAGTTGGTCTGGAACCACCACCGTTAGAGAATCCAAAGGATAATAGTCATAATGCTGTAAATCAAGTTCAAAACCAGGGACAACAGGAAGAAGCTCAAGAAACTCATCCTGAGCCTAAAGCAAAGGAGGCTGAATCTAGGGTTAGTGTGGACATAGGCAAAGCATTTAAACGTGACTTTAAAATTTTCGGAACCATCAGTGGTGAAGGCCACAAAGATGGATTGTCCTTTGTCAGTCTTGTTCGACAAATTGACACTGGCGTAAAATCTGGACACAAGGAAACTGAAATAATTGAAGCAGTGATACGTGCAGTGAGCCCTAGTTTAAAATTGCGCTCATACCTAGAAATGATGAGTGGGTTGTCCTTGTCCCGTTTGAAGCAAATTTTAAGGGCACATTTAAAGGAAAAGTCTGCAACAGAAATTTACCAGGAACTTACACAATTGTCGCTAAGGTCCCAAAGAATCTGCCCAAGATTTCCTGATCAGAGCAATGAACTTACGCCAACAAGTCATATTCTCATCACAAACAGTAAATAGCACTGTAAAGTATGAACCATCACTGGCTCATTCATGTTGTCGAGACTGGGTTGCAACAAGAATCCATCCGAGCCAAATTACGCCCCCTCGATCCTTGAGAAGCCAATTGTCAATGACTGAGGAACTGATGGACAGAGTCAATCTAGCTGTTTCGGCTGAGACAGAACGACAAAATAAAATGGGAGTGTTAGGTAAAAAGAGCCTACATGTCAACCAGATTGATAATAGCCCAGACTCTGGCCAGGAATCCCAGAATCCAAATATGAGAGAGAAAATCGGTAATGAAGAAAAGGAGTGCAAATCTAATAAGTTGGTTGCAGCCATGGAAGCGGTACAGTCTGACCTAGCATCATTAAAGGAAGCATTTAACAAGTCGCAGATATCCGGTAAAGATGCATCCAAACAAAATCAAGATCAGCGGAGCCAGTACAAGAGAAAGAGTTCTTTGTGTAAGAAATGTCAGGAGTCAGGTGAGGAGAAATGCATTCATTGTTACAAGTGTGGTTCGACACAACATTTCGCTAGGAGGTGTAAAAAGACCCAGGGAAACGAATGGAGGCTATGCCCAGGGACAGGGAGTAGCCGAACAAACTCATTTGTCCCATGCCTGTGCATTATGTAAAAGAAAAAAGACTGATATACTGTTTAAAATAAGTAGTAAAGAAATGTCAAGAAAAACACTGGGGTGAACATAAATCCTTGTTGCGAACCCTATTACCGGAAGATAGAAAGAGTGAATGGAAGGACTCAGAAAAAAAAGTGGTACGTGCATATAATTGCACTGTTAACGACGCCACCGTGTATTTACCGTTCTTACTGTTTGGGCGACCACCTAGACTACCCGTGGACCTTATGTTTGGAACATCGCCCACTGCATCGAAAGGAAACCACACTGAGTATGTGAAAAGATGGAAGGGTGCCATAAAAGATGTCTACGCGAAAGCCATAAGCAACGCCAGTAAAGCTGCATCTGCAGGAAAGTCGAACTACAACCGTAAAGTCCGTTTCACAGTATTGGATACAGGTGATTGTGTACCGGTCCGCAACCTTACTGAGCGTGGGGGTCCCGGAAAGCTGAGATCCTACTGGGAGAACCAAATATACCAAGTACTGGAACAAAAAGGCGAGCTACCTATATTTGTTGTCAAACCAGAAGGTGGTGCCAATGGACAGTCCGGAGTACATCACAGAAACCTTCTACTCTCTTGTGACTTTTTACCACCATATGCCCCTGGAAACGTCCACCCAGTAGCACGACAGCAACAGCTAGAGAAAAATAAATTACGAACGACAGAACAACACCCGTGTATCTGAATATGAAGATAGGGAAAGAGATGACGAGGGTGAATATCAAGGATTTTCTCCTTAGTCTAGGACCTGTATAATCTCAACTGTTTTAGGGCAAGTTGACCATGACGGTCAATATGGTAACTCTACCCGAACCCCAATCCGGGACGATTATAAACGTCCGAAACTGACCACACCCAAAAACGAAGCTTTTGCCATAGAGTGCTATCTACCAAACCATAAAAGCTTTGGCTATTCTGAGGTGCTTATACTGTATGGTTCAGAGATGGCGCTTTTAGGGGTGGTCCTTGGTGATTGTGAAATGCCTAGCACTGATATTTCACAAGAAAATGACCATGCAATACTCATAGTCAAACGTCAATTTGTGGCTTACAACTTCAAATAACAGCAGTGTATCTACATTACCTTTTTCCTAATCTTTTTGATAGAAACATAATTGGTACTTATTTAATTATATTATCACTGTTTTGGTGTAAAATAGTTAATAGTTGAAACCCAATTGATACTTGTTTAAAATGTGCTTGATACCATTATGTTTGAGCTGAATTGGACACTTGGAAGGATTTCAACGAGATCGGCCACAAATAGCGGAGTAGTAAAGTGGAGAATTTGGCCAAATACGTCCATTTGCAGGAGGTAGGTACATTTCAAATTATTATTTCGGTCACAAAATATTAACTATTTTACACCAAAACAGTGATAATATAATTAAATAAGTACCAATTATGTTTCTATCAAAAAGATTTAGGAAAAAAGGTAATGTAGATCCACTGCTGTTTTATTTGAAGTTGTAAGCCAGAAATTGACGTTTGACTATGAGTATTGCATGGTAATTTTCTTGTGAAGTATCATTCCTAGGCATTTCACACTTACCAAGAACCATCCCTAAAAGCACCATCTCTGAACCATATAAGCACCTCAGAATAGCCAAAGCTTTTATTGTTTAGTAGATAGCACTAAGGCGAAAGCGTCGTTTTTGGGTGTGGTCAGTTTCGAAGCTGTTTGTTTAGAAATCTGTAAACCAAATAGCTGTTATTTTATTGTTGCATCTGTTTACCGAACACCCGACGCCTCATCCGCATTTTTTGATGCTTTTGAAAAGGTGATTGGTTTGACTGATGATGAAAACAAAGATTTGGATTGTGATATGTTAAAGAGTGTCTCTGACCAACCAACAAAAGCACTGAAAGCTATTTATGAAGCATATCGATTATCTCAAAATTAATCACTGAGGGCACACGAATAACTAATAGGTCTTGTACTCTTATTGATCACTACGTAACGTCTATGCCAGAGAAAATCAATTTGTCAGGTGTAATACATACCGGAATTAGTGATCAGCCGTGGGAACAAATTGTCCTACAATCAGACACAGACTCTATGTGGACTCTTTGGAAAGAATTATTTCTTGAAGTCCTAGACAAGCATGTTCCAATTCAGCATATTAGAAAGAAATCGTCTAGTATCCCGTGGTTGACTAGTGAAATAAAAAAGCTACTTTTTGATAGAGATAAGAAAAAATGTAGAGCGATGATAATAAAGCTAAATGCGAACTGGGATGAATATAAGGCATCTAGAAACAAGGTCAATATTGCCTTACGACAGGCCAAAGCTGATTACTACCGCAATAAAATAGCTACTCAAAATAACAATCCCAAAGAGGCCTGGAAAACAATTAATAGGTTACTAGGTCGTTCCTTCAGTGACACATCCGTGAATGAATTAAAAATAAATGATGTCAACCTTACTTCACCCGGTGAAATAGCTGAAGCATTTCACACATACTTTTCAAATGTTGGCCCTATGTTGGCAAACTCCATGGCAGATTCTAGTGTTTCTTTTGAACAATTTGTAAAACCTATTCAATCTAAAATGTTACGTTTTAAGTTGGTGCCATACAGCAAAGTACTCAACCTTTTAAACAGCCTATCTAAATCTAAGGAAACAGGCCTTGATAAAATATCAGGAAAGATATTGAAAGCTGCTGCTAGTTTTATTGCCTCCTCACTTACTTATATTTTCAATCATGCGCTTATCTCTAGCCACTTTCCATCTGAATGGAAAGTAGCAAGGCTGCTGCCTCTTTTCAAAAAGGGCCCACGAAATTTAGCTGAAAATTATAGTCCAATTTCAATTTTGCCATCAATAAGTAAACTAATGGAAAGAATTATGTACGACCTGTTATACGAATATCTTAATGAGAATTATTTACTATCTGACCACCAGTTTGGTGTTCGTAAGTTTCATTCGACCGCTTCGGCTCTTCTAGATTGTACAAATAATTGATATATGAACATGGACCGTGAAATGTTTAACTTAGTAGTGTTTCTTGCGTAAATTGGAGCCTTGTTATACGGTATCACCGGAAATGCGTTGTCTATGAATAAATCTTTTTTAACCGACCGTAAACAGAAATGTCAACTTGGTGACGTTATAACTTCTGAGAGTCGTGTTACATGCGGTATCCCACAAGGCTTCATTCTTGGCTCACTCTTGTTTCTCTTATACATAAATGACCAACCAGACTGTCTTAGACAAGTTAGCCCTCGGCTGTTTGCCGATGATACGAATCTTACTGCAGCGGGAGAAACTATAGAAGAGGTTGAGTTGGCCATGAATAATGATCTCTTACGAATAAAGGAATGGCCTTTGGCCAACAAACTAAGTCTTAATGTTGCAAAAACGGAATTTCTTTTAATTGGCTCACATCATAAATTGAACAACCTTGATTCTGAACCATCTGTTAACATCGGTCATAACATTGGCGTTGAAATTGACGAAATCTATTTTGGAACAAACACATTGAAAATGTAGTTAAAAAGGTTACGTCTGGAATTGGAGCTATGCGAAGAATCAGTGATTTTGTTGACAGAGAAACTCTGTCTTCTATTTATAATGCTTCAATACGTCCTCATTTTGACTATTGTAGTGAGGTATGGGATACACTTGGTGTGGGTCTCTCCAGTAGACTTCAAAACCTGCAGAACAGAGCTGCAAGAATAATAATGAATTTGAGGTACTATACACCAGGTATAGAAGCAATAAACGCTCTTGGATGGGAGCCTCTTGAAACTCGACGAGCCAAATCTAAAGTTAAACAAATGTACAAAGTTCTAAATGATTTAGCTCCAAGTTCACTCGCTACTCTCTACGTACGCAAAAGAAACATAACAGAATATGATCTTAGGGGCTCCTCTACCTCACCACAACTACCTTTGCCAAAAACTGAAATCCTTAAGAAAAGCTTCTGTTTTGATGGAGCTAAATTGTGGAACTCATTACCTGCAGATATGCGTAATTCAGATACATTACCAACATTCATAAATGCAATTGACGCTTATAATTTCTAATATTAATTATGTTATTAGTTTTGTACATAATTGTTTTGTAGTTATTTGTAGTTTAGTGTGTGTAATATTTTGTCATATAATATCATGTAATCCACACGCACCTCTTGGAAATCAGCGTATAGTTGACCGGGCCAGCGTGTGATCTTTAAAATAAAGTTGGTCCTGTTTTACCTACCTACCTACCTACCTAATACTGGCCAAGTGTTTCCGGATGAATTAGTATGAACATTCAATTCGTTTTTTTTTTAGAAAAAGACGTATTTTACGGTATTTTGAAAAGTGAACTTTGTTGCATCATTTGGAATAAATACAATAGCTGCAGGTATTGTTTACGAGCTAAATGCTTTAGTTTGTACTAATTCAATCAAGTTTCTCAACTGTTTAGTATGAATATGGCATCAGTGCTTATATTGGTAACATTTAATACTGTTTACAATAGTTTTTCACGCTGGAAAGCATTTTTTTACTTGTCCTACTTTCTCGCACTGTTGTGACAGAGCAACTAAAATTGATTGAGTTTTTACTGCTTTGAAATGCTTTTATTCTTCTATCTTCCCAAGTTACCTGATTTTAAACAGTTCTTGATATAACTTCAGTTCAGTTCGTTCTAAAATGTTTGTTTTGGTGAAGAATACTAGCGGTATTGAAGTGGTTATTAACAGTGCTTGCAGTTTTGTTCATTTGTTATGGCGACCGAAAGAATTTGTCAAAAATTAACACGTTCAAAATTTAGCGAAATACAAGAAAAACAACCTTGTCAATGAAAAACCTTTAACTAGAATCATTAAACAATACATGGGGAACAAAATAGGATGACTTTTATCATGCATACTCTCATATTTTTTCAAAAGGAGAATAAATCTGTGACGTTCTAGAGAGGACGTGAAAATTGTATTATCGCGTCGTGAAATCGTCCAGGACGACGTGGCAAACTGGAAGCTGTCGATAGTTGGCACCAAATGACGACATCCATGTCGTCTTCTAGGTCGCGTCGTCTTTTCTAAATCTGTCTGTTAAGATGAAGAGCACATTCATAAACCAACCTCTCTGTTTCTTTGATGATGCGGATTTTTTGGTCTAAAAGCTGATGAGGTGATCTTACGAAATCTAAAATAATTTTCCGTACTTCATGAGCATGCAAGCACATCTTATGCCACTCGTGAAAAAGAGACCGATCAGTTGTCTGAAGAGAGGCTTGGCACTGTCACACGACGACACTATTATAATTTAGCGAGGTTTAGCAAAGACGACGCGACGTCAAAGACGACGTGAAAATGGCGTAAAAATGGCGTGATATGCCCATCTATGGATGTGCCCACGCCATTTTTACGCCATTTTCACGTCGTCTTTCACGTCGCGTCGGCTTTGCTAAACCTCGCTAATATCGCGGTAAAACGTCTGCGCATGCGTCACCCTTAATAAAATTTGCCTTCCGAACTCAGTGTCAAGTGTTCCGAAGGTTGTCAAAAACTCAAAATGGAAGCGATTTACAATATTTTGTCTTTTCTGTGAAAATGAAAGATCGAGGAATAACGAATGTGACATGCAACCGAAAAACTAGAAATAATTACAGTCTAGTCAGTTTTCTTAACGTTTCTGTCTTAAGTTCGGTATTCGACAATATTCAGTCAAGAAATGTTCGAATGCCTCCCAGTCTAAAACGATAATTTTTAATGTAAATTCTCAGTTCTTTTTAGATTTTAAATGTTAGAATACTTTCTATTAATGCCTAAACTACCCGTTTAGTGTATTTTTTGCCATGTTTTTTGTTTACAATTTAAATTCTTCGCAATTCTTTAGTACACGCGTATGCGCAAACGTTTTCCCGCGGTGTTCACTTTTATGGTTTTCTAACACCGCGGAAAGTCGTCTGCGCATGCGCCACCTTTTCTGAAATTTGCCTTGCGAACGACTGTCATGTGTTCCGAAGGTTGTCAAAAACTCAAAATGGAAGCGACAAGAAGCGACTTCGATGTCGTGCCTTTTCTATTAAAATGCAAGCGGAATAATGCGCGTGATAACCTAAAAACTGGAAATAATATAATTATTGTAATCCACATGTGCAAGAGCTATTACGCAAGAAAATAAACCAAAAGTGACTGTCGATAAATTTATTGTATGAAAGTTCTTTAACTGAACCATGTAAAATATTTTTCGTAGGTTCATATGATCCACTTTTTTGTCAATAACTTTTTATGCGTAGGATGTATAATTTTTGCGTTGACTATATTTAAGGGTAATGATTTACTCCACAATTTAATCGTATGCAAATGCTTAACTATTCGACAGTTTTCCTTTTTTGTCTTAAATTCGGTATTCCGAATATTTCAAGAAATATTCACAGGCCTGAACCAGGGCATTTTTTAAGAATTCGTCAGTGCGGGGAGGGGGGGGGGATGTTCAAAAAGGGACCATACTATACCGAGTGTGGAAAATGATAGATTGTTTATTGGTAACAAAATGTTTGGTGTGGTATCGCATTTAATAGTGTTGGGGGGGGTATGGAGGTATTCTCCCCCAGAAATTTTTGTATTTTTCTATTCCTATGACTGCAATTCCCTATATTTTCTGAAACAGATTTTTGGATATACAGCATTACATTATGCTGTAGATAGACTGAACCTTCAGTTATGTACTTGCATAGTATGTTTATGTAGATACCACAACTTGGTCACTCAGGGAACCAACTTGATAAACTTAAAGGGCCTGACTCCCACGAAGTGCCACCATGGTTGCAGCACGGAGCGGGAAAGTTTTGAACATTTTGCGTCTCTAAATCGTCGGAAATGGCATTTTCAAAATCGTCTCTACCTCTTTTGTTAGGCCCTTTCATTAATTTGTTCATTATGATTTGTGAGTCTATGCTATCCGCGAGTCAGGATGGATTATTACGAGAAATGTTGTTATCAAAATATCGATTACAGTTATTTGATTATATATATTTAAGGTAGAGTGCCTCGCATGGGACTTCGAGTCCCGTTTGCACTCGTGCAGTTTGGTATGTCTTGTTTTACTGTGCAATAAAGTTTACAATATAATAATATATATATATATATATATATATATAATTACTATTCTTACTTAAAATGTTTTTTTTGTCTCTACTCCGAGTTTCACGCATCACTGCGATCATCAGGAGACATTGTTCTCAAATACCGTTTGATTTTCGTTGTTTGATGGCGTGACTGCGCGCGCGCGATGATTGTTGATGTTGCTTACACGCGCGCAGACTACATTTCCCGCTAAAAATTGTTTCTGATGCACGCACTTCGAGAAGATTTCCGATCTTTTGTTGAGCAGATTTTTGTCGCGAGATTTTAAAATCAGCAGCTTCTCTTGCAAGCATAGGTTGCATCTGGGTCTTCCGCTTGTGTATGGGACAGCCTTCTTCAGAATGGACCAAGTGGTGTTGTAAGGTCTTCCGCTTCTCTTCAATTTCCAAATATGCTTCGATAGCTCCGTTTCGTTCGCATATCTCTGAAGCTGGAATGATCTTTTATGGTTTCTGTACCTGTCTTTGAATTCCCCAGCTGTTACCCCAATATACCGCTTCGTTTCACCGTTGTCGTGACTCTTTACTTCGGCTTGGTACACGATAGCCTGGGTCAGACATTTCGTCTGGAGGGGGCATTCATCTTTCTTGCGGCAGTTACAGTTAATTTCTTCTGTTGCCGTGGGTTCGGTCGATCTAATTCTCGTGTTGTGGTTAGAAATGGTTGTCTTGACATTCTTCATGCAGCTGTAACTAATTTTGGTTGAATTGCGGTTAAAGATCTTATGTAGACGACTTGATTTAGGGAAATGTTTGTCGATAAGTTGAAGAAAGGTTTTACCAATGTTTGTTGCTACGTTTTTGCTGTAAGGTGGGTTAAACCATAGTATGTTTCTGTGTCTTTTGCGTTTGGGTTGGCTGGACGTACAACTCTCAGTGTTGGGGTCGTCAATATTACTTGAAGGCGTGGCATTGTATTGTAAATTAAAATCATAATTACTACGACGTAATGCATTCTCGTAGGTTGGTGCTGATGAATTGAAGGTTTGCTGATCAGAGGATAAATTTGATATACGGTGATTTATTGATTTAGGTAGTTGTTTAATTATGGTTGGTGGGTGGTTCGAGCGACTGTCAATGTAAATGGGTTCATTATTGGGTTTTCTATATGGTTGGTAGCGTTCCTCTGCAAGGTTGAATGTGACGTCTAGAAAGTTGACAGATTGGTGGTTTACTTGGGCCGTAATTTTCAAGTTGAACTGTTCGAATAATGTACGCAACTTTTTCCGTACCTTATCAGCAATGCGCCCGCTCTTTCCTTTGATTAAAACAAGTCCGTCATCCCGATACAAACCAACACGTTCTTTCCCAAACTCATTGGTAAGGACATTTAGCATATATAAGCCGACAAGATCACATATTTCAGCGCCGTCATAACTGCCCATCGTTACATCAAAAAGAGATTTAGAGTTTTGTTTAATCCATGTATCGTTGTTGCTGAACAGAAATGAGGTACGTGCGTGTTTGATAATCTTTAGTAATAGGAATAGTAATTACATTCGCTCTACAAAATTTTATGTATTGAGCACTCTCTTCACTATACGTTACAAAACTTGTGATATATATATATATATATATATATATATATATATATATATATATATATATATATATATATATATATATATATATATATATATATATATATATATATATATATATATATATATATATATATATATATATATATATATATATATATGCGATCTCAAATACTTCTAGTTTCGTAATCAATTGGGGTTTTTTGGTGGGGCCAAAATTATTTCCCCCTTTTTGAAACACTGGGTCAGGGGCCTGTTGCCCTCTGCGGTGACTAACTTGTTTAGCCGAGCCTTCCAACAACTCAAATCTATACGGTCTAGGAAATGCAATCCACTGGACAATGCTTAAAATCTAATAAGGTATTTACAACACAATGTTTAGAATTAAAGATGAAAGACAGGACATAAGATTCACAAAGCAAATTTCAGTTACTAGAATATCAAACCTCCCTTCTAAATTCCACGTTTTGCTTATATTTTACAGAAAAGAGACTTTGACTGGGGGGGGGGGGAATGGTTTAGTGAGGGTATGGAGCACCAAGGGGACTGGGGGGGCTTTGCTCCACCAGCTGTATAGCTAAAAAATGCCCTGCAGGCCTCCCAGTCTTAAACGGTAATTATTAATTTAAATTCTGTTAGTTTTTACGGATTTTAAATGTTACTAGAAACTTTTTATTAATTTATAAACTTTCCTTCTAGTGTATTTTTTTTTGTTTGTTTCAATTACCTTAAATAATTAAATAGCCATCAGAGTGTTTTTGTTTTTCAATTCGGCATTTAAATTCCTCGCCATTTTTTTGTGCATTGTGGTTAGTCGCGCATGCGCATGCTGCCACAAAAACCTATGGACCACAAAACACAACAATAAAATGAACATTAATTCTGACCATTCTGATCTTATTTAATTCCTCTTGCTACTGTAGTTTAATTCATGTAGTACAGACCTAGTACAGTTTCTTTCTAAATTATTTTCTATATCGTTTCACGCATGAATACTTATCATATTTCTAATGGGATTATCGTCATGTCATTGCAGGGTACCGGTATCTCTATCATTAATAATTCATAAGTAAATTAGCCAACCATATTCCTTTATTTTGCTCACATGATAATACTGGATACGTGGTGAAGCATATTGATCCATTCCTAGGACTGGATCAAAGTTAATTCACTTCACTTTAATTTAAGTAGTGATTTATTCGTATAAGATGTCATTTGAAATCCTTGATCAAATTGCTGGACTTGAAATCTAGTCCATAAATAATAAATTTTTCACTTCCGAGTTCCGCTTTCAAAATTCCAAGTATTTTAATTCCCAGAATGAATCTGAATTGCAGATTAAAGGATTGTATTATGTATTAACTTTGAAGTATCATGCAATGGCTGTTCTTCTTCGATCAGATGCGGAATGGTCGTTACAAATTAATCAGTGCCGATGCTTGCATTGTAGTGAAGGCCAGACATAAGGTAAGGAGTCGTACTATGTTTATTCTTTGACTTTGTAATGCGTGAATTTCGATCTAAATTATAATGACCTATAATCATTCATGCTCGAATTTGCGATTACGTTATTCTAAGTGACTTAGTCTTAAAGGATGCGGATTGCCTATATTTCAAGGAAATAAGACATTAGATCCATGCTTTGGTAGAATACCAACAACTACAACAATTTTGTATTTTGTACAATTCATTCAACGCATGTTGGGAGAGACGCTTTAAAGAATATGCAATCCTTTTGGGTAGTAAATCTGATACTTGTCACACTTCAGCTTTGTACTTACAAAGACTGGTATAGCAGAAATATCAGGTTTTCTATGTTAACTTATATTTCGTTTTTCGGGGCTCAATTCTAATCTTGCTGCAGGGAAAAGGTTGCATTGAAATACGAAAGCTTGGGATGGATAGGGATACAAATATCTGAAAAATACAAGGGTACTTCGACGTTTCGAACAGATACGCTTCGTCGGCAAGTTACAAATGTCGCTACCATGCTATACTTACTGACGATGGGCCTTCGCTCGAAAATTCGAAACTTGTATCAAGGCATCTTTTAATACCATGGACTAGTGGGGTATTTGCCCCACTGGGCCCCTTCCTCTGCCCCACCACTGAAGAAAAAAAGGGCTTATTGCCCCAAAGCAAGGGCCCTAGTAGGACATGTATCGAGTTATTCGAGTGTAATAAATGAGTATAACATTGATGACAAGTTTAAAATCCATATAAATTTTTTTATCCTTTTCTGAAATCATAAAATCAGGTAGAACTTTATGTTGTATGACAACCTGTGTTACCTGTCAGGAATTAATTTGGGTAAACCTGTGGCGCGCCTCGCGCATGCAGGGCTCTCAGTTTTAAGGAAATTTCCTTAAATTGAGGAAATTTGACCTTTTTGTCATTTTTTAAGGAGACGAAATAGAAGAATTAAGGAATTATCTAATTTTTAAAAATATTGAAATTATATTTAAAATTTCAGTCAATTTAGCAGTATTTATTCAAAAATACTTTTTAAAAACGCTGGAAATGCAGTCTTAAGCATTCAGTATTGCAAATTTTTTTCGAAGAAAGATATTCCTTAACAATGTGATATTCGTTAACCCAAAAATATGAAATTTAAGGAAATTTTACTAAATCTGAGGATTTTTTTACCGAGAATCTAAGGAATTCCACGCAATCGGAAATGAGAGCACTGCTTGTGGGCATGCATGTCGAAGCTTCGTGGTCAAAATTTGTATTTATAATAGCTAAAATTTAAATTTATAATGAAGAGATCAATGAAATCCGGTCATCAAAAGCGAACCAAAAGCAAGAGAAAGGCGCTACAACAGTCAGCAAATGCTCCAGGGCAACGATCTTTGTTTGAAATGTTCAGATCAACAACAACAAATAGCAGTACTACAACTAATACCGAAAGGGAATGCATCAGTACAGCTGAGGAAAGATCAAATGAAATCATTGATTTTTCAGGTGAGAAATCACAACATGTTGAACTTCCTGATCCTGTACCTGTTATGGTCGTTGTTGAAAGCGATACTGAAGCAAAGGAAACTACGAACACTTGTGGAAATATTGCAACTGTATCAACGTCAAAGTCTGATTCTAAAAATTCCAACGACTGGTATAGGGGGATGAAGCTAGATGTCGATTGGTTGTTAGATGCTGCGAAGTGCCTAGTGTTGAAGAAAGAAATAAAAGATAAAAGAAAGAGACCAACTGTTACATGCTTATTATGTAACAAGTACGAATTTCAGGTACGAAAGATGACCTTAAAAATTCAGTTACCAATAGCAAACGGTGTACGTGTTGATGGAAAGGACAGACTTAAACATGTTGTTGATCACTTACTTTCTCCAGCACATGAGGAAGCCGAACGATTGAATGATTGCGACAAAACTTGGTGTGATAAGTCCGATAAGCATCCTTGGGTAAGAGTTTTTAAAAAGTGGAATGACGAGAAATTACAGGGCCTGGTTCGTATTGCAATCGATGCCTACAATGACTCGCAGGTTGAAACCTTAAGTGCTCGAAGCTGGCCCTCAAGATCCCTTGCAGTAGAGCACAGTAATCATGTGTTGCACCACTTTGAGTCACAGGGAGGGGATGCTGACTTTGTACCTTTTGATCCACCAGCATCCTGTTATCACTATAGAGATCCAATGCTTTATGCTGAAATAAGAAACATCATTGCAAAACAAGAAATGAAAAAAGTTGCACAATTGTTAAAAGACTGCTTGTGTTACTCGGTGCAAATTGATGGAAGTGCTGACAAGCAGCAAGTTGATTCCAAGTTTATAACTGCTCGGTATGTGCCATGTGATGAAGTCAGTGTTAAAACAGTGTTTCTTGGTATTGCAAGTAGTGATTTAGGAGGAGCTGAGGGGCTGTTAGATTCTTTCACAACATGTATTGAAAACATTTGCATAAACACTGATAAATTGGTTGGTGTTACCACTGATGGAGAAAATGCAAATACTGGAAAAAATGCTGGTTTATGGAAGCTTCTGCAAGACTATATCGGAAGAGATATTCTGACAATATGGTGTGTCTGCCATCGATCTGATTTGGCACTTGAATCGGTTCAGGCTGAGGTTCCTGAGCTCACGATATGGATGTCCAATGTTCTTGCTGTTGCAACATTCTTTCGAACATCTCCTCGCAGGACAAAACTACTTCATAAGGTTTGCTTTATGTTATTTTTTTGTGCATTTAATTAATATACACTATTTTCCAAATCTTCTTTTTACTGCATGGTTGATTTTGTACGTTGATTATTGATACTGTTTTCTATCATAGTATTTAAATCTGCTCTTTGTTCCATTCAATTTTCTGAATAGGTTGAAGAAAAGTGCCTTTCCTTTCCCAAACATTTTGATGTCAGATTTGCTGAGCACACAAGAAATCTACTGAATGCTGTACTGCATAACTTGGATGCTGCAAGAAGAGTTTGGCAGGATATGGTAGATGGCACAATAGAGAGCAATAGTAAGGAAAAGCAAATGGCTAAAGGCTTCATTGAAAAGTGGTATAAGGGATCAAGACAGGTAGAGTACTCAGTACGGTCAGAGTGTCAGCACACTCAACTGGGCAGCAATTTATGAAGGAGTGACTAGGCATAAAAATACTTTCAGATTTCAGAATGCTTGTGGGATACGGCAATGGTTGTTACATGCATAATTAATTTCAATTAGAAAATAAACTTTTGAACGCCTTTAGAGTACGATTGCAAAGACTTGCTTGTTAAAGTGCTTTGTTTTTTCTTTGTACTCTTTAGGTATGGCTCACAGCTGTCATGTTTGATCTCTGCACAATCTTTAAGACATTACAGAAGTTGTTTCAGAAATCAAACTTGATTCTTCCAGATGTGTTAACAGCAAAAGATTCTGCTATGCAGAACTTGAAGATTATGAATGACATACCAGTTCCAGGTGGGAAAGAGGAGCAGAATTTGGAGTTGCACGATAATGAGCAAGGTAGACCTGTGAGACGAACCAGTACAGCACATCAGTTTGTGACAAGCCAAAACAGGAATAGCAATGCTATAAGGAATGAAATTGTGCAGTCCGCCATCAATTTTCTTGGGCAACGTATGAACACAGAAAATGATGGCACAGTTGAGAGTTTGATGAGTATTCTAGAAGCATCTTCATCTAAGGACTTAATTTTGGCCAGTAGAAATCTTGTTTCTTCGATTCTTGGACCAAGCTGCCTGTCAGATTTTGTCAGTGATGTTTGCAAGTCATGGAACAACCTGGCCAAAATTGAGCATGTTGAGGTGGAAGACACTGGAACTATGTATGCTCTTCGCCTTAGGAAGATGATACAGGCAAGTACTGGTTTACTTAAGAAATTCCTAGCATCTTTTCTTACCCTTGTCCCTCACAGCATGGCAACTGAACGAGTTGTTTCTCATTATAACAATGTGAAGACATCGGGCAGGTCTTCGCTTAATCCTGAGACAATAAATGGTATATTGCATATTTCTCTGAATGGAAAGGGTGCATCCTTTTTTGACCCAAGACCAGTGGTATCAGAGTTCTTAACTTCGAAAGAAAGAAGAAACCGAGAGCCGTGTGAAGAACTGTACAAACAAAGGGAATTTGTGAAACATTTCTTCAAGCAAGAATCCGGATGTCTGTGATTCACAGAAGCATACAGTATATCTTAAATATAACTAGTATGATACTTTTTAAATACAACATTGGTTGGTGAGCATACTTAAACTTGTTGTGTTTGAATCTTAATTTCAAATTATCACAAATTTCACTTTTAAAAATTTCCTTTGAGAACCTGAGATTTCTTTAAAAAGTGTTCTCAGAATGCAGGAAATGCTATTTCAGAGACCAAAATTTTAAAAAATTCCCGAGGGCATGTGCTTAAACCCACCTTCGGTGTTCGCGTACTATCCAGGGAAAGGGAAAAAAATGGCCTGGGCCCTTTGGTAGTTTTGCCCCACCACTGAAGAATCCTTAAAAGATGCCCTGACTTGTATTTTTAATTTTTCAAATAGTTGTATGGTGTCTATCCGAATATTTCTTATTATTCGCAAGGATTGTAATGAAATATTGCCAGAGGCCAGAGCTGCGTAGGTTACACTGCGAGTCTTGGCCTCTCTTGAGTCTTGAGTTGGCCTACAATTTGGTACTCACTGTATAAGAGTCTTTTGCTTGAACTAACTGCCACGATAGGCCGTAGCATAGCTTGGCAAGCTCCCAACTCCTGGCCGACAGTCCCCGAAAAAACTAGGTCGATAGTGATGTACTATTTTGCAGATTCATTCGGTTCCGTAAATGTTATGTTAATACCACCGTTCGATTCAGTGCAAAAATATCTACTAATTCCTAACGATACTTTTCGTCAATGTCAACATTATAGCGATTTATGAGCTTTGAAAGTCAAGGGAGATCGTATATTATCAAATTATGCAATTGTCTGAACAAAAATATAGACTAGCCATACCTTTCGCCGAACATAACTTCGGGCCCTTTGGACACGCTTCTTTGTAATAGTCTTGTTGGAATCGCTATAAACAGCGCTATTTAGGGTGTCATTTGCGAGACTGTATCTTCAAATTTGATAAAAGTATCACTGCCGGATTTCCATTTCTTATCTGATTGTGAGTTAATCCCAACCGGAAATACATTTAAAAAATGTCAAAACAATGCGACGTTTGTATCGTATGACTTTGGAAATGCCTGCAATCGATTCTACAGGTCAAAGTGCACCTACACGCGTGATTTTGACGTCATCCCGGCTACTGGACTATTTGCTGCCGAGCGTCAGCGAGGAAACACACTATTCTTGACGTGCTTCGGTTTCTCCAGAGTCCTTTCGTCCCGGTCTTTCGCGCGACCGATGTATAGTCGAGATCTCGACTTGTGTCTGTCTGTCCATTTTTCCAGGGGAAATAATTAAGCTTCAAGGACTTTTTTAAATGAGGGGGGCGGGAAAACATGATTTTGTATTGCGCTGATTTGCACACACATGCTTTCAATTCAGTTCCCAAGATTGACAAGATTTAACGAGGTTTTTAATATGGATGCAAACGATCTACAACATTTAGAATAATTCAGGTAAGGATGGTTTTATTTCTTTCTGTTGACATACATGAAGGCGTTGAACTTTTTAGTATTCGATATAGGGGTATTTCATGAGTTTACAGCCCACTAATCGATTGGTCAAAACAAATTAATTTAAGGTTGAACAGAAGGAATGCGTGACTAATTGTTGTAGTGAACATGAACAATTTGAATTACAAATGAGTTGTGTGATAAGCAGTATGTATGTATAGTTTTTGTAATATATTCAAGTAAATCAGTTCAATCGAGTCGATCGTTTATCGTTTTGTATAGTTTTTTCTCTTCGTACCAAAGGTCATTCAATGTCCTAATACAAGGAGTCAATTCAGTCAAAGTGTACTATAATAAATACATTTAGCTTTGTATGTTTATGTAGCGGTTTGTCAAGGCGATAAATTCATAGTGTTCATTAATGTTCAACATCTTCAATTCTGCGAGCAGGCTACTCAAAGATGTGTCTTAGTGTTTTACCCGACATTTTCAGTACATAAAGTGATGATATCTGCAAGTTTAGTTTATATATTCAGTGTTAATTTATCGATGTAATGAACCGGTTTAATAAAGTTGCGAATATCGAGGGAAACAGGGTTCATATCTCTGCTATGAAGACTGCTATGTCTATGGCTACCTACTTTATGGCTACTTACTACAAATAAGAGTTTAAATTGATAGTCGAGTATTGTCATTATAAATACACTATAATTTGTCTTCAAACCCTTGCGAAAATCAACACTATTTTAACCCTATTTTATTTTACTTTCTATTTTATTCCTATAGAAAAGCTATTTTATTTTTAACCCTATCATATTGCTATCACATATACAAATCCTGTATTAAACATATTAGAACTCTGTTTTAATTGTATTTTATGGCTATTATAAATAAGTTTTTTTGAAACAAAAAATAGCCTAGTTTAAATAGATTTTATTTTTCTGAATCGGTGAAGAACAGATTAAAATAGGTTTAAAATAGGATAAAATATATTTAAAATAGAGTGCAAAATAGAAATAAAATAATAAAGTAAAGTGAAATATTGGTAATAAAATAGATTTTAAATATACATAAAATAGGTTAAAAATAGTCGAAAATACATATAAAATAGTGGATCAACTGCAGTATATTAACTAAAAATAGTAATAAAATTACTGCAAAAATAGTAATAAAATAGTTTAAAAATATGAATAAAATACTGATAAAATAGTAATAAAATAGTAGAATTTAAAATAGTGATAAAATATAGCAAACAAAATAGTAAAAAAATAGTTTCTCAAAATTCTTATAAAATAGTATAAAAATAGTAATAAAACTGTAATGAAATAGTCGAGAGTCATAACAGTTCTAAAAATAATGATTAATAAAATAGTTATAAAATAGTCAGAAAGTAGTAATAAAATAGTTATAAAATAGCAATAAAAGAATAGTAAAATAGTCATAAAATAGCAATAAAATAGTCAGAATGTAGCAATAAAATAGTTATAAAATAACAATAAAATACCTAATAGTATATAAAAATGGTAGCACTGCAACATAGTTATACTTTATAAAGTAATAAAATTGTAGTATGATAATTAAAACCAGTTAAAAAATAGTAATGAAATAATATCAAATTAGCTGAAAACTAGCAATGCAGTACCATGGTTGACAGGTATATTATCGTTTAAAATTGTATAAAATAATACACATAAAACAGTTTGTATTCTTATTAGCTGTCAATGCTAGTTTGTGACAGTTTAACAGCGGCAGGGGTGAATGTGGCAGTTTAAGCAGTGTCAAATCAATGGCATTGTTTACCACAGTCAGAGTTACCGACGTTTGAGTAACTGTAAGGAATCTATTACACGATTGGGTTTCAAATCAATTGCAGCATGAGCAGTCTAGTAGTCTACTTAACAGTTAGACAACGAAGCCGAGTTGTCTATGAGCGAATAGTCAACGAGGCGAAGCCGAGTTGACTATTCGTTCAGAGACAACGAGGCTGAGTTGTCTAATTGTTTTAGTATAAACCACATAAAGAAAACGGAATCTTTCACTTGACTTTTATGTAAAATAGTAACGTTTTAACGAAATGAGCGTTTAAATGGCTTCCTTGGCTTTGGCGACATTTCGTCTTGGCTTTGTTGACAACTACTAAGTGTTGCGAACTCCCAAGAATGACTTGAAAAATACAACTTGTGAGTTTTAAAAAAGTTAAAAAACATGTCATAAAACAGTATAATAGTAAGACACCGTTATAGAAGCAAAGTTTGGTTAATTAAAACTTATTTAAAAGAAGGAAACAAGGCTTAAAAAATCCAAAATTTCGAACACAAAATGGCTTCCCGAATTTTTATTAAATTAGTAAATAAAGTTTACGTCGTTAAAAAGCCGAATAAAAATGCACACACGTGCAAAAGAATCCGATTATCCGAATGTCTTTGAAATCTTTAACATATCTGGAACATAAAGAGGCAAACTATTTCCTTAATCTAGTATACATAGACAATAGTTTAGATTAAAATTTAATCGAAAAACTCGACTTAAAAAGGCTCGAAAAAGACGAAAAACAAACTCGGCCAAAATCTCAACATTTAAACGAAAAAAACTCTTTAAAATGACAGCTAAATACATGAACTCGTACTTAAAACAAGCACACACTAAAGAGGTTGAGAAAATAGGGGTAAATAACTACAAAGTATTGTTGAATTTCAACGATTCTGCTTGGAATATTAACAAACATTCTGCACATTTTAAAAAATCGCCTGTCACTTTCATATTCAAAACTACGAGCAAAGTTGAGAAAACTTAAAATTTTTACCGCATATGTCAGCAGTTTCCAAGAGTCTTTGTCTGTGTGTAATCCAGAACCAAAATTAGACCATTTTGATAAGCTTTTTCCCTTTAAATACAGCTTTTAATGCTTAAAAACGGCCATTGACTCTCGCGCCCTTCGCCGCTGTTGCTACTAGTACTAGTAGGCTATCACTAATAGCCTACTAGTAGCGTAGCCAATCAGAACGCACGATACATGATAGCCTACTAGTAAGTTTATACTAATAGCAGTTAGACCCATACCACCAAGCATCTTGCAGATCAAGCAGTTATTGCCAATACATGTCAGCTTAATTGTCAGTATTAAAAGGTGAAAAATGGGCAAGCAGACCACAGTCGATAAGCAAAATTGTCTAGCTTGAGACCACACAGTTAAATATTGTGTGCAGAACTTAAAGTAGGGAGTGTTAAGGAAAATTACATCTAAATATGTCAACATGAAACATCATGGGCATGAAACATCATGAGTATAGCTGGATACTTTCCTTGGCAAATAAAATGTCCAACATTAGGCAAGATACAGAAACATTTAAATATTAACAAACTGCTAAAAATTGGGCACTTCGGAGTGAAATGGGTAATTTCACCCTTGTCGTGACTTGCCGGGTTGTGTCTAAAGATATATAAAATGTAGCCCAAAGGTTGTTACATATATTATTAAGCAGATCATGCAGGTGGTATAGATAAATGTATTCATATATTATAAACTTTGAACTAGCAAACAAAGGACTTTGACTGTTTCCAGTTAGGGCACTTCCATAATCAAGTTGCCACACAACAAATTGATCAAATTGACATTTTACCTATTAACCGACCCACCCGGCATTGAAAACTTCAAGCATGGCATACAAAGGAAATTGAAATTAACCCTCTATACCCCATTCCATTGATATCCTAGTGCATTGTACTATTACCCTCAGATGTTAGACATGGTAAAATCAAACAGCACTGAAAGAATCCAGCTTTGATGCAACCAACACCTGGTGTTAGACTGAGGGTGAAAAAAAATTAAAGTAGGGTATATAAATGCTATAATGGTAAAGTACATGAGACATCCTTTTCCGGCTGATAATTTCAGCAAATATACTAGATAGATATAAGTAGAAAATAATATAACGGCATGTCTTGCAAATATAACGACATATCTTGTGAAACACTCCTGAAGGTGAATCATATTTGATTCAAAACATACAGTTTTCATAAATTGTGTGTTAAGTAATTAATAATTACTTTATTATTATACAGTGTGTATCAAAATAATTCGAATCCAAATTTGGCGTGTAATAACGCAGAATATATTTGACAAATTAGGTTGGTTTTTACACCATTGTTAAGTTCATTTATTTATCTTTCAAATGACATGCTGTACGCGTCATTTAGTTGGAAAATGAAGGAGTATTGCTTTGACAAAAAAAGTCCATAAAAATCACAATTTTTCGCCGATGGGAATTGGACATTTTTTATTTCAAAGTTAGTCCCACAAGGCTTTGAAATGCTAATCATCAATGAAAACTAAAATGCAAATTTAACGCGAATTTCTTCTCGTTCAACATGTTGAAAGCATAGGAGCTTAAATCTCTTTAAATGAACATGAATTTATGTAAATTTTGCTACATAACAGTTTGTTGATTAATTAAATTTGCATTATCTTTTGTTTGTGCGTCTCACTTCGAATTCCCATCGGCGGAAAAATTTGATTTCGAACAACCAGTTTTAACACACGATTTCTTGGTCATTTTTTATCTTATTGATATAAGAACGATATAATCGGAAACCTAATAGGCTATTCTTTATTGCCATATAAAAATTATATGGTTTACTTTAGTATTTTATAAACAGCAGTCTGTCAAATTTGGATTCGAATTATTTTGATACACACTGTATAATGCACTCCTTATTCAGAATAACTTTTATTCTATGACTTTTATTCATTAGTTAATACAATAAACATAATTTAATATAAAGACTTCAGGAGTCAAATGTAAGCTTTGAATTAAACTAACGTTTTATATCATCGTTTTAAATATTGTCGCGGCAAATTCAAATTTTAAGGTGGTCTTACACAACGCAAAGTGGTGTTTTGAGTGAAATTTGCCATTTTTCAAAAATGGAAAAAATACAAACTTTAAACCCTACTTAATCATATTTGTATCATTTTATTGCTCAAAAATACCTAAAACCCCTGAAAATTTAGCAAATTCTATAAATTTACACTTAGCAACGCCCATAGCAACCAGATGTTTGCCTCTTTGAAAGCCTCTAGGTCTTGAATAATTTATATTTAGATCAGTTTTTACCCCTCTCTTTCGAGTATACTGTATTGAAGTATTCCCATGTTAGCTTTGCTACCGCTGGTCAGTCTTCATTATTTTTCAAATCAAAATTCGAAGCCATATAATTTCGTGTCGAAAAAGTGAAATTTTTTAATAACTTTTGGTCGCTGTATTTGTGATTTTTCGCCGAATTTACTTCTCTTTATGGACTAATCGTCTTTTGACAATGGTAAGGGAAGGATCGTAAAGGGGAAAGAGAAAATTCCATGGGAATCGGCACGTAAATGATGCAGAGAAAACTTGTGTCAAACTGACTGTATTGAGCAACCAGTGAGTTTCTAGTGAGTCGGTTGCTAATCTCTCTGCTTCAGCGAGAAAAAAGGTCAGTCTTGTAGCTTTGATGCTACCAGTAGCAGTTCCAAAGATGAAGAGCCTAAAATAACTGCTTATCGTTTCATTGATGTGTAATAACTAAATGAACTTTTGCAGCAAGTGTCATTGTAACTCATTGTAAGTTATGTGGAGAATCTAGTCTTAGTCTTAAAAATGATCCTTGGGAAAGAATAGGTTGTGCTACTCATCTTCGGTTGTGTTGTGATAAATGTGGCTGGGTTTATAGCTTTTTACATAAAAAAGTCAGACATTTTTTTTATGTAAACAGAAGACTTGTTTATGCAATGAGAAAGCATTGCCATTGGACAAGGAGAAGCTTCTGTGAGACGTTTCTGTTCCCTAATGAATATTCCCCCACCACCGAAACCTTCTGCTTATTCAGCTTATAATGATACCTTGTTGAAAGCAGCCAAGACTGTGGCCACTGATAAGATGGGGAATGCTGGTAAGGAGTTAGACCATGACAATAACAGTTATGACAAAGTTCTCCAGTACGATGTTTACTGTGACGGAACTTGGCAAAGGTGGGGATATTCATCATTAAATGGTCAAGTTACTACCATTTCAATGGAAACGGGTAAATGCCTTGATGTCGAGATTTTGTGTAAGGCATGTCATACCTGCCAAAGGATTGATAGAGAGACAGATGATGAAAAAAGGCATTGCGTAAAGCTGACCATATAGCAAAATACAAGGCAAACTATGCAGGTTCAGCACCGTCAATGGAGACCGAGGGAGTGAAGCGAATCTTTGAATGTAGTGAAGCGACACACAAATTACAATATACAGAGTATTTTGGTGATAGTAATAGCAGGAAGGTACCACCTATAAGGCAGGATTGTTTTAAAAAGTAAAATTGTCATTTACTGCTTTGCATTAGGTTCCACTGCTGAAATAACTTAAACCGTAAACTTTAAAGCTGTTTTTCTCAATTTGTAAAAATGGTCCGATTGCTCAATTTTCATGCATGATATCTCAAAAACTATTAAAGGTATCCTGATCAAATTTTCAGAGTTGCTAGTACATATCATGCTCCAGGGAATGAACTAGGATAATTGAGTTCTGCTGCATTTTCAAGGAGTTATCACTGTTTCAGTGATGCATGTTTCCGCATTTTTTGTGTTTGGTAGGATAAATTCTGATAATAGTTGTTGTATATGCAGTAGGGCAATGATTCTAGTTCATTCCCTGGACACTATTGTAACTAACACAATAAAAGTTATTTTAGACTTCTATCATTAATTCTCACCTAGTTATCATGTTTGAAAATTGACCCATTTTTTCCCTTTGGGCGTGGCATATATTGGTTACTATGGAAACAGTTAACTAAAGAAGTATATTTTCATGGTTGGGTGACCACCTTCAACAACACTGTGTAGTTAGATTTTTGTTTTGGACCATTTTTAGGGAAAAAAAAAAATTTGTATAAGACCACCTTAAGCTATTTTTGGCGTAACTGTCATGTTTTGATGTACCTCCGTGCACGTTTCAATATTTCCAAGCCCATGATAATACGTTCTAGTCACAAAAAGTATGAATATAAACAAGTTTGGTCGCTCTTACAATATCGTGAGCTTGGAAATACTGAAACGTACACGAAAGCACATCAAAACATGAAAAATAACTGATTAGGCTTTGCACTGTACACGTCACACGAGCAGTGAAACATTTCCGTTTCCAACGGTAAACGCCCCGTTTCAAACGTAAACAAACGCGCGAAAATGTTTGCGGTTTGTACTTGGATGCAAATTGCTGTAATGCAACATTAATATGACTAATGATGAAACCGCTGCACATACATACGCGTGCTCAAAATCATCCTGACAAACAAAAATCGAGATATATGTCAAGAATAGGAAGCTGCTCGCCGGCGCTCGCAGCAATAAGGTCACATAAAAAAATTACTTGTTTAGCGTCCACCCATTTTAATTTTTCTAGGTCGGGCGGGCGGATTTTTTATTTTTTTTTCGTAAAATACAACACAAAATTCTGCTAAATGCAGAAAATCCAGTATATTACCACAGTAAAACTCACTTTAATTCTTTCAAAATCCGTTCATGTTTTTTAACTTCCCGTTCATGTTTTTAATAAAACAGAAAATTACCGTTTGGCGGTCACGCGCGAACACTTTAGCTGCGAACAGGCATATTCTGGGAAGGAAACTTTGTGTAAACGTATTACATAGCTCCCAGAAGAATAAAATCACCATTTTTTCAAGTAAAACGGTCTTTTTTATAGAGAGTTTTTCCACTAAACTCGGACAGATTTAAAAAAAAAAATAAAAAATTGGAGGTCGGGGACTTTTATCAGGTCGGGCGGGGACGCTAAACAAGTAATTTTTTTTATGTGGCCTAAGTACGTTATACCCCTCGTTGCCTCAAAATAACCTATACACATAGGCAGGTATAATAGTCGGACCGGATCGCCAGTCCGCGTCGGATCGCCAGTCCGCGTCGGATCAGGTCGGATCGTGCAGGTATAAAAGTCGGACCCGATTGTGGTCCGGGTCGGATCATGCAGGTACAAAAATCGGACCGGATCCATAGATGACCGAATCGCTAGTCCGGAATTAAAGGAAATAAAATATTGATAAGGCAGTTCGATGCAATAATTTTCAAAAAAGTGGTCTAAAAATCTAATAACATAAAATGTTTTACCTTCGTCGCCATCCATTTTGCAAATTTGCCACGCTGTTTCACGCTGTGTAAATAACGCGGGAAAGAATGCAAACTTCCATTTGTGTAAGTAACATTTCCCTGAATATCCTGATATTTCTAAATTTTCTAAAGATCCGACCTAATCCGACTTGGTCCGACCTGATCCGACCCGGACCACAATCCGGTCCGACTTTTATACCTGCCTTATACATATTCGTTTATGACTCACGCTACATTCCTTACGTTACGAATAAAAATCAGGGCCTTTTTTAACTATGTAACTGAGCCAAAGCCCCCCCAGCCACCATGGTGCCCTTCCCCACTCAACCATTTCGCCTCCATCCCCCCCCCCCCCGGTTTAAAGTTTAAAGCTTATTATTATCAGTTAAAGTCTTTTTTTCTCTAAAACATAAGCAAAATATTTGAAGAAAAATAGAATTTAGAAGGGAGGTTTGATATTCTTGTAAATGAATTGTGTTGAAAATACCTTAGATTTCAAAAATTTTCAAGTGGACAGCATATCTCAGACCCTATATAGATTTGAGTTGTCTGAAGGCTAGACTAAGTTACGTTAGTGACCGAGTTGTGGTATTTACATAAACATACCATGCAAGTACTTAACTGAAGATTCAGTCTGTCTGCCGAATATAATGTAACGCTGTTGTTCCACAAATCTGTTTCAGAAAACGCACCAAATGCAGTCCTCGGGTTGGAGAAATACAAACATTTTCTGGGGGAGGAATACCCCCAGACCCCCTACTATTACATACAACTTTTTGCCACCAACAACCAATGGTCTCTTTTTGTAGACCCCCCGGACGAATTCATGATGGTGTGTATATATTGTTACCATGGATTTTTATCAAACCAAAATGGCGGCGAAATTAAAATTCGGCAAACGATTTTATTTAGTAAATTTGAACACAAAGTTTGGTAATAAACCGCCAGAATAAATTATTAATGAAATGATAATAAATGGCATTTATTCCATTCAACATTATCGTAATAACATATCTTTACGCCCGCCATTTTGCTTTGAGAATTGTGAATTCGCATCATTTAAAAGTCCTTTACAAATGACCTGTTTACTTGTACGTGCAACTCTGCATTAAATTTCATAAATTCCATCGAGTGATCACGACACGCAATGAGGCGGTTTGACAGATGGAATTCAATGAAAACCAAATGCAATTCAATGGGAAAAATCTCCAAGTCCCACAGCTTGCAATGGAACTTTTATTAGGAATTAAAAACGCATTAATAATTCATGAGGAAAACACAAAGGAAATCACTGCCATGTCGGTGGTTTTACATGTGATAAAAAATCATGTTCATTTACATAAACTTTAGCTTTGATTTTCTCACGACTTAGACAATGTTTTCAAAATTACTTCGCCAATGAACCCATGTGATGTGTCGTTTTTTAAGCTATTTAAAAAACTCGCAGTTCGTGCTTTATCAATTATAAAACACTCGTGCAGCGCACTCGTGTTTTATATCTGATAAAGCACTGGGAGCCCATCCCGGGTCTTATTGAAGTTATGTATTAGAATTACGTATGAAATATATAGCTCAGTGTTGAAGTCTGCGATTTGCGGGCTGTGTGCGGGCAAACGCGAGCGCATTTGCACGCACACAAATATTGCGGATATACTGATGATTGAGAACATTTGAGTCTGTAAATTTATTTATTCGTAAAAGTACATTTGTTTTATTTTTAGAAATAAATAATAGTACATTTTGGCAAGGTGCTATAGACTATAGTCAATATGTAAACTATTCAGTCAATATGTAAACTTTTGTGTGTTTTTTTTAATTACAGTATCCCAATAATAAATTGAAGTACATTGTTCTGAGTGTAATTACGTATTTGCCATTTGGACAGAAACAGGTAAACCTACTGTAGCTGCAAAATAGGCCTAATACAAATATGAAATGATTTCGCCGCTTTGCAACTCAACCTATACTAGTCTAGGCTAATTATTATTATTATTATTATTTTTATTATTTAAACATATTTATCCACGGTAACCTTTCAGTTGCCTGTTTTTCAAAGGGCCGTGGTCTAAAACTATTAAAAAGATATAAAACTAAATCTAAACCTAAAGTATAACACACTAACATTAATTCAAATTGAAGTATAACATGCAAACGACCTTACAATGCAAGTAAACATTCGATAAAATTTCGGGAAAGTTTCGCTATCTTAGCAATTTTTAATAAGCCTTTTGAACTGATTCAATGAAAGATGCTCATGTTCCTCGAGAATTTCGTTTGGAAGTTTATTCCATGACACTGCTGCGCGGTAGGAAAAACTTTTCTTAAGGAAGTTAGTGTTTGGTTTTGATAAGTGAAGTTTTCGTTCGTTACTTCTCAATGCATAATTATCGTTCTGGGACATAGTAAACATTTCTGTTAAATATTTTGGTGTCATTTTGTTAATTGCTTTAAATGTCATTGTTTGTTCACGTTGTTCGAGGATATTTGCAATGGGCTCCCAATTCAATCTATTTAAGATCTCTGTTGATCTTATTTCATACCCTGAGTTAGTGATAACACGTGCTGCTCTTTTTTGTAATTTACTTAATTTGTCAATGTGGGTGATATTTCCGTTGTGCCAAACTGTTGAGCAGTAAGTGAAATGTGGTAGGATTAGTGAATTGTACATTGTAATAAGGGCATTTTCTGTCAGAAAACTTTTTGCTCTTCTCAAAAGTGCAATGTTTTTTGAAATTTTTGCACATTGATTATCTATATGGTTATGCCAATTAAGTTGTTCGTCAAGAACCACTCCTAGGAATTTTTTGTTAGAAACTCTCTTTATCATATGATTTCCTATTAATATGTCAGGATCTGAATTTATTTGATTAAGCCTTTGTCTCGAACCAACAACCATATATTCTGTTTTCTCAGCACTTAAAGTTAGTTTGTTAGCTAATAGCCAATTATGAACACTGTTCAAGTCTGAGTTAATTTTTTGTTGAATGTCAGTTGCTAATTTTCCGTCACAGGATATATTAGTGTCATCTGCAAACATTGATGCTTTTGTAGACCTTAAGCAATTTGGTAAGTCATTGATGTAAAGTAAGAAAAGCAGTGGTCCTAGATTTGAACCCTGAGGGACTTCGCAAGTAATTGTAGCTCTATCTGATATTTCGTGATTAATTTTGCAAACTTGCTTTCTCCCTCTCAGATATGAAATAAACCATTGTAATGCTTTCCCTCGTACTCCGTAAAGCTCTAATTTTGAAATGAGTATGTTGTGGTCCACAGTGTCAAATGCTTTTTTGAGATCAAGAAACAGTAGACCATTAATAAGGCCCTGGTCCATATTTACAAGACATTGATTTACAGAATATAAGAGTGCAGTCTCTGTGGAGTGTTGAGTGCGAAATCCAGATTGATATGTGGATACTATGTGGTGAAATTCTAAAAAATTATTTAGTTGCCTAGAGACCAGCTTTTCAAAAATTTTTGCTACTGCTGATGTTACTGAGATAGGTCTGTAATTATCGCAATCCATCTTGTCCCCTGATTTGTAAAGAGGGGTTACCTTAGTGTGTTTCAAATCGTCTGGAAAAATTCCAGTATCGATAGATAGATTAAAAATTTGACTTAAGGAGCCAATAATGGTCTCCCCGGCTGCTTTTAATAGTTTGTTTGAAATTTTATCCAAACCTGTTGATTTCCCGGCTTTTGCTTTAAATATCTCGTATCTTAATTCATCCATTGTTATATTATTTAACTCGAATACCTCAGTCACTGGTGTCACGTAGTTAAGAGGGTCGGTATTGTTGCAAGATAAATTCTCACTCAATTTTTCACCAATTGTAGAAAAATAATTGTTGAATGCTGTTGCAATATTTTTGTCACCAGTAACTATACTATCCCCAACTTTTAATTCGTTAATTAATGTGGACTTAGATTTTTTGTTCAATAGTAAATTGATTGTTCTCCATCCTTCCTTACTGTTCGTAGTACTTTCTAGCTTGTTCTTAAAGTATATAGCTTTAGTATCTTTAATAAGATTGTTAACACGATTTCTACAATTCTTGTATAGTTCATGATATCTTGTCGAATTATGTTTAATTGCTTTTCTCTTTAGAAAATCTCTATGATAGCTCATATTCTTAATTTCGTTTGTCATCCAAGGGTTATATTCACTTTTTACCTTTCTTTTTAGTAATGGGG
>CACRXK020002494.1:26394-42895 GCA_902702795.2 Paramuricea clavata | reverse complement strand
CTATGTTATTGTTTAGTCTGTTTAAATGTTAGAATTTTCTTCTTTAAACTTTAATGTTGTCGTCACTACATCTGGAAAACCACGTAAGAACAAATTAAAAGTATTTTAAAAGAGACCAGGTTGTTTGAAAGTCCTAAACGAATGCTAAAAATCGTCAAAACATTCTGGTGTCTGAGCCAGAGTGTCATCGAATTGCGATGTAATGTAAACAGAAATTATAGCAAGTTGATGTCAGTCAGCTTAGATAGTCCAAGCCAAAATTATATCGCATTTGAAGTTTCAAACTGAGTTACAAATAGTGGAAGAAAAGCCGTAATTATACTTATTGTTACAATCCATTTAATAAAATGGAACATTTTTTTGTTTTAATGAAAAAATCAGTTATTTTCATGAGAACGATTTGTTATTCCATCTCAATTTTTTTAATCTCCAATCGCAATAACGTAAAGTATTATTACCCGCGAACCAACGAGTCAAATTTAAGAAACAACCCACTGTTAGAAAGCTGAATGGCTACGCTTTAAAATGAATGTAAACTTTAACGTTTTCTTCTATTATTTGTTTAGCAATTTACATGTCAGTCGAGGATTGCGCTATTTTGATACACCCTGTACATATATATATATATATATATATATATATATATATATATATATATATATATATATATATATATATATATATATATATATATATATATATATATATATATATATAGGCTAACAAAATCGCTATACACGTCTTTTATACATCTTAAGCCTTACTTTAATACGTAGTAAACTATAGTAGCAATATTAAACAGTTATATATGTCTATCATGTACTGACGTAATAAAAACTCTCTCTTACCGAAATATGTCCCCAGGTTCAGCCAGAAAGTTTGTTTAGTTACTCTTACAAAGAAAAATTAGAAACAGATATTCACTTCAAATAATAAATACCACGTCTTTCTCTTAGTTGGTAGATTTTTTTTACAAGGCCTACATGTATATTCCCAATATTTATATACAATCGAATAACAAGAACCTCTTTTATTTTCTTACAGAAAACAATTCACTTAAGAATTTCCTTTATAGTCTGTTCGGCTTCTCGGCACCTCTTAATACCGTCATCTTGTCGGCTTATTAACTCGGCGATTTCTAAAATGCGGAAAAAAAGTGAAGAGTTAGCGTATAGGAATTCTTAGAAAAAGATACTGGTTTGCACGATTCTAGTAGTTATACAGTATGCAAATATGTAATGAGTTATGTAATGTTATATGCGTTTTAGCTATAAAACACGCCAGAATAACGACTATACTATACATCCCACGACAACAAACGTACAAACTGGAGAAAACAAAAATATATCACTCGTCCGAATGGAACTTATTACCTATTGAACGGCTAAAACAATCTATTACTGAATTCTCTACTATTTAAAACCATGCAAACTAAAACATTTTATCTAATTCAGGTGAACTTTTTCCAACTATAATTATAATAAGTATTTGCATGAAATCCTGAACTATATTAATTTTATAAATACTTTACAATTTTAATATAAGCGTAGTTTAAATTAACATTATTATATAATATATATAGACATATTTATTGCAGGACCTCCCTGAAAAACACGTACTTCCTGAATAGATATTATTGTTATTACTATGGCCGATGAGATATTGTCTTAATATATGTATTTAATATATTAATTTTATTAAGCAAATCTGCATGTCTTTATACAGTTTGACAAAAGTTTTATATAGTTTTTATAGTTCGCAGGCTGGAACCAATTACATGGATCAAGGAATCCGGCAAATCGTGCAATTTTACCGCGCCAATCTCGTGCGTAAATGCGTGCATGACTCACGTCAGATTTATAAAACGTGCAATTTCTCACTCAGTGGAATAGCAAAACCTCCGCGATTTCTGATCATTTAAGTATTGGGTTTGGCAGGAAGCAATTAGACCAGGCAATTCCTTTAATTACGTTGCAAATACTTGAATCATTCAGTCACCTTGTGAATTCAGTCACCTTATTGTGACTGAGGCCCTGTTCACACGCATCCAGATTCATTGCGTTTTCAGAAGTGTCCAATCTGGAGAGTTTTCAAACATTGGCAACATAACACGGCAGGATAGTTGGCAGGTCCGGAAGGGCGACGTGAGTTTTTGCACTGTCTAATTGCGTCAGCGGTAACAAAAACTAATTGTTTAATGTCGTATCATTTTATAAACCATATATTAGTAATTCGTACGTGGGCTTATGCCGTTTCGTGCGGAGTGCGACAATTTGTCTTGTTAGCAAGTTTATAGCCTAATTAACCTAAATTACGAAACCTCACCAAAATCAGGTTTAACATGTTGTCTGTTGCAAGTGAAGTTGCAACCTTCACCTTCAATGTCGTTCCTATGTTTTTAAATAGGAAACAGGATTACTTTTGTTACGAAAGCACGAAATAAGAGTACAAAAATACGTAACTCAGTTATTAACATGATATTTTCAGCTTTAGTATAATATATCCCATATTGACCTTATTGCCGAGAGCAATTTTTCTGAGCCAATGGAATCATTTCCTAGGACAGCAACGACTTCCGTTGATGCTTAAAGCTTAGACAAAATGTTAATACATTTTCAAGGTTGCAGTACTCACACAGTCCGTCCGTTTGAAAACTGCTAAAGCCTATTAACATAATTACTATAATGACTACTCGTGATGGGAAGCTCAAAGAGGGAAATGACGCACACAAACGGTACACAAAGATTCTTGCAAAGTAGGCGGCATAATAACTCTAAAAGTTATATTCCCATGACAATCACACTCACAATTAAGGGGGCATATGAATAGTCTTGTCCGTCAAGACTTCTGATTTAAGTGGGCATGTGAATAATCAATGCAAACAGTGACCTGTATATGTTTGATTATAACAAGTTAAAGAAACGTTTTTAGATATAGGTAGTTTTATTAGTAATTACTTTTGCATGCAGTCAGATAGCTGAATTGCATACTTTACAATTTAGAAGTTTGATAAAATAATTAGAATAAGTATAATTAATATTAATATCCGCGTATATAAAATCATTAAAATATAGTCTATATTTACTATTGCTATAACGGTTTTTAAGTCTGTTCGTTTTGCATAGTGGCACGTTGAAATTTCACTTTCGCCTTAGGTTAACATCACAGATATTGGGATCTGGTAATAGGGAGTGTAACTTATGCTTTTCATCAGAAGTTAATCAATCAAAGAGTTTGGGTTGTTTAATTAAGAATTTAAAGGAATAAGACAAGAAAATAAACCTAGTTAAGTGAGTTGAATAGCAAATAGAAGAGCCAACGATGCGTAATCGCCTTTCTGCGGGGTGAATTATACATATAAGAGAGCATATTATACCGAAGTGAAAAGTCAACCTTTCTTAAGCCGGTTACAGACGAGGAAGTTTTCTATGATACGTTTTCTTTGTCAATTGCACGTGCATGTACGTACAATAAAGTTTGTGAAGACAAAGTTTTTGAGTTTCTGACTGCCACGACAGCTATAATTATGAAATGCAAGACACATTAAAGGCATTTTTAAAGGTAATTCGACTTATTTATAAAAAAACATGTATACAAGCAGCGACGTCAGACACTTCTGATATTCGTCCCCAGTCCACGGGACAAGAAACTGGCCAAATTTGCCACTTTTGAACACCCCCCCCCAAAAAAAAAACCTGTTTAAAAAACGTTATATGCAAACATATATAAAATAACACAACGTAATCAGCGTATTTTAAACTATAGCCTTTGGTAATACGAATTTTTCATTTCATAAACACTTTAACAACGGATACTTTACAAGAGCGCTTTCCATTTAATGGCCTAACCGGTCAGTCCAGAATTTTTGTCTCTGTATCAATGGAAAGATCTGGTCTATGTTTCTCAAATACCTTACTTGTATTAAAATTCGCGCAGAGCTGGGTGCGCGAATTTTAGTACTGCGCGAAATATACATTGTTCTGACTCGTTCCCAGTCGCTCGCGTTGGATGATGGGAATGGGTAACGTTTGTCTGTCAACGATCCTAACCCGCGAACGGGCATATTCTACGGTACTAACTCAAATATAACGAGGATTGTGGAAGAGTCTGAATTGTGGAACTGATCTGCATTGCTACTTGCATTATGTTATTATATTTGGCAAACGAGAACCATACAATAAATTTTTTAGTTCTTGTTGGTATTTCGAACTCACGCTTTATTGTTGTCATGAATTTTGCTTACATTACATAATTAATTATTTTGAAGTCATTTTTGAGGCCACCTAATCGCTTTTTGATTACGTTTTGACAAATATTGAAGTATTTGTTCATAAAAAATACTCATTATAAATGCGTTAATTGTTAACAGTTCTATTAAACAAGCCAAAAAGAAAGAACACGGAAAATTACTTGCGCGAATTTAAAGCTGAGCGAACAAGTCTCAGCAAGGTGCGCGAAATTAAATCGCGCGAATTTAAAGCTGAGTGAAAATGAGTGCGACGCGAATTTTAATACAAGTAAGGTATCTAGCGAAAATGGACCTCATTCTAATTTTATCTAAATTTTCCAGTCTGATAGGTCCGAAGCCCAAACGGTTTGTGTTCCATTCAACAATTTGACCGTTCTGACTGTGTTAATGGAAAGCGCAACAGACTTAATGTGAACAAGATCTCGGACCTCGGCGTTTTTTGTGGATAAAAACTTAATCTAGAACAGACAAGTGTACGAGCAGTCAGCAAAATCAAATAAACTATTGGGTTACATCAGAAGATCCACACATGGATCCACCTCGAAGATGGAACCATCTCGTTGATGAACTTAATTTGAATACGGATAGTGTTTCGTATGTACTGTTCTTTCTTGTTTAATATGTGCATTGTTGTAGTTTATTTATTTGGGCCCGCAGTAATTGGCAATTACGCAATCTCGTTCCCCGAGCATGCCCGTTCACAGGTTAAGGGTGGGCATAGCCTACGGTGTAGACCCCAGCAGAAACACGTTTCGTGTTTCTGTTGGGGTCTACACCGTAGGCTAGGGTGGGCATAGCTCTGGAGAAATCGAAAGAGTTCTACGCATGCTCGGCAATTGTTGCAAAATATAAACAAAGTATTTAGGGGCGGACCATTAGAAATCCCGGGGGGGGGGGATAAAATTTTTGCGGAATTTTTTTAATGCATTTAACCTCTGCACGAATTTTCAAGACTATTTGTACTTCGCTGTTTGCTTGCACGAATTTTTTTTCTCTGAAGTAATGGCTGCACGAATTTTTTCCAGGCATTTTTCTTTGCACGAATTTTTTTGGGGGAATTTTCACCCCCCCTCCCCCCTCCCGGGATTTCTAATGGTCCGCCCCTTAGAATATCTCGTCGAAAATTTGATACTTTTTAAAATAATTTTACACTGAAATCGATTGAAAACAACAAAAAATTCTGGGGGAAATATGTACGAAAGCTTCGGATTGATAGGGATACAACTACCTGAAAAATATAAGGAGAACTTCGACGTTTCGAGCGAAGGCGCTTAGACTTATAGTGTTTGTATGCATCGTACCCTGATCGTTACCTGACCTTTTATACTGTCTGTATTCATGATAAATATAATCTCCTCAAGAATGAGAGAATGTTTGCTGTGAAGTGTGGACCTAACACTACGTATACCATAAATTAAGTAAAATTAAATATTTAAATTTTAAAGCACATATATAGTATATGAGAGCAACGTCAATAATCCAATGGATTTAATCTTTACTCTTTAGTCCAGTTTTAAAGACATCAACCGCAGGTCCACAATTCACACAGCAAACATTCTCTCATTCTTGAGGAGATTATATTTATCATGAATATCGACGTATACAAACACTAACAAGTACGATGTATTTTGATCATGAATATCGACGTATACAAACACTAACAAGTACGAAGTACGATGTATACAAACACTAACAGTACAAGTCGAACGGCCTTCGCTCGAAACGTCGAAGTTCTCCTTGTATTTTCAGGTAGTCGTATTCCCTATCAATCCGAAGCTTTCGTACATATTCCCCCCAGAATTTTTAATTATTTCAATCGATTTCAGTGTAAAAAGTATCAAATTTTCGACGAGAACATTTTAAATACTTTGTTTATATTTTGCAACAATTGCCGACCTGAATCAATTCGATTTCTCCAGAGCTATGCCTACCCTTAACCTGCGAACGGGCATGCTCGGGCATGACTCTGGAGAAACAGAATACCGGATATCCAATTTTGAATATCCGGTTAGTTGTGCGCATGCTCATGCTCAAACCGCAACACTGAATTCACGCGGGCGTCATTAGTTTCAATTAGAAATAAAATCGTAGAATTTGTCGAAAATTTGACACTTTTTACATTGAAATCAATTGAAAAAGATTTATTTTCTTTTTTCCCATTGTATTTTTGCCAAATCCACCATGGCAATTTCCAATTTACCCTATTGGTAACTTTCCTAAAACATTGCTGTTGGTTAGTTGGGTAAAAATACAATACGCACGTGACGGTGAAGGACAAGATTAATGAATAAACGTTGACTAACACAGACAATGGGTTATATTACTCTAATGAGTTTCGATAGGCTATGGCAATATGTACAAGGAATTTTACAAGGCGAATTAAATAAATTATAACTTTTACAAGATAGATCGCTGATCAACCGGGAAAGCAAAACAACCATTAAAGAGCCTAGGGCGAGATTGAACATGCACCCGAGTGTTTTAACAATAAAATAACCTACTAAAAGGGTTTCAGCAGCATTTCCTATTATAGTTGTTGTGTATTTTCCTCCTCTTTTAGATGCTGTATCCTTTTAATAAACTTGAAAAACTTTTTTTATAATCTTGCGGCTCCATTTTGTTCCTTTACGTATGTAGACGGTTGGAGCGGGCAACATTTTTTTACTTGTTGCCCGGAGGGTTACATTGTCATTGCATTTATCTAAAGTCCCGTGACCACAAATTAGTAAATCACATAGCGTTAAATTAAGTACTAGTTATAGTATAACATTTAGCGCGCTGTAGGTTTCGTGAACATTCGTGAATATTTAAATTAATTTTTAACTATAGTTGGTCGAATATGATTTTTTGTTGCATGCCATATATGGCTTGCAATTTTCATATAGCTCTAAATTTCGTGTCGGCGTGAGCGGTGATCGGTGGTGAGCGTACCGGTCAAGTGGCAAATTCGTAAATTACGACAATTACCGAGTTTTTCCGACGAGCATTTTCATCACTCATGGACTTTCGTCGAGGAAAGGCAAAGAAAAATGTTTCATTGTTCGCGGAAAATTTACATAATTGAGCGCCTTATATCAAGGTAGGTAAAGCTTTGCTGGTTTTAATTTACCTTATATTCTGTTATTTGTTGTGATTTTGGAGCAGTTGTGCTCGCAATGAACGATTATTTATCAGGCGTTTTATAATATTCATATCGTAAGGCTACGCTATCAAAATACTCATTTTTTTATATATGCTCAAATTGAAACGGAGTCATTGTTCTCACACTGATTATATTGTGTGCAAAACTTAAATAACACGAATTATTATATACACAAGGTCTGGATATGAGGTATTCTGCAATCTGATTGGTTCTCTACTAGCAGGATATTAGCTCATATCCTGCTAGTAGAGAAAAACAAAATGGCGGCCAAACTGAATTTACGATGTTTTCGCTTTTTATAACCTTTGTCGCTTTTTATAGTTGTCGCTTTTTATAACCTTTACAGGATTAAAAACACAATGAAAAAACTCCCACAAATTGTTTTCAGGTTAGCAAATAAATTTTTAAAATTTAAAATGGTTAAAAATATATATTTTTGAAAAAATAATCGGCCGAAAGAGCGAAGATAAAAACATAAACAAAAAGGAAAAGTATTGAAAATATCCGAAAAGCAAAGTCTGTGAATTCAGACCTTGTGTATATAATAAAACAGTTATTCCACTCACTCTCGTCGAATATGAGCGATAGCCGATTCGGCGCTACGCGTCTCATCGGCTATCAGCTCATATTCGACTCGAGTTCGTAGAACAACTGTTAATTATACTAAATAACATCAAATATATTTATAAAAATATCAAACAAAATTCTCATTAATACTACGAAATATAGCATTCTACGTCGAAAATTTCAGTCATAGTTTAATAATTATTTTCAATCTATAGTAATTCACCGTTTCCATGTTTTTTTTTTATACTTTCAATAAAGCTACAATAAAGCTAAATTTGTAGATAATAACATTATTTAGTTATAAAATAGTATAAAAGGAAATCTAACAGTCAATCGCTTTCGATAAAACCTAGACCTTGTTTATATTACCACAGAATAGGAAGGTACAGCAGAAGCGTAACTCAAGCAAGTATTTGTCCGCGTTTTTACAAGCGATTCGTCATCAATCACGCCATCCTGGCTAGTACAACAGGCACTTTCTACCTATCAAAACCTGATAAAACTAGCCAGGATAGCGTGAACGAGTTAAAATTTTCGTGGACGTAAAACAATAAGGAACCGACTCGAGTTACACTTCTGCTATACCTTCTTATTCTTGTAATATTACCGTCGTTTGCAACTAACGATGAACAGTCGCTCATAAAAACATTGCCTATTCGCGTGAGAATCTTGAGTTTTCTTATTTTGACATAATAGCTATTTTTCAATAAATATATTGATATTAAACTTATTGAATCAATATTTTAAGTTTCAGGCCAGTTGTACCAAAAGTTATAAGCGGTAGCGCATCATAACCAGGGCACAGAATGGGTCATACAGAAGTCCGATTTCTTGGTTTTTCGTATGATTTTCCAATGATTTTGGCGTGACCGTAATTCGTCATCAAAATGCTGACGCCATGGTCGTGGCTGGTGCGCTTTTGGGAGGCATTCACCCCTTGATAATATTAAAAATTACAGACGTCCAGGGGGGAATGCCTCATCGGCGCGCACTGGCTGGGACGTAGCAGCGGTTACTCTAATTGACCTTCTGTGTTTCTTTGTTCAGTGCCGGGGTGACTGCTTCTGTTTACAGTACTCGCCGAGTGACAAATCGTGACGAATAGCACTTACGCAGAAAACAATGGAGATGGATTTCTGTATAGTATTCTGAGTCATGAGGTTTCATGGTTTTGATGGCATGCAACATGTACGCACTGCGTACCTATTTTTATAGTTTATTTCAGCAATTCAACTGGCGTTAATAGTCTTTTGTAATGTCTACAGAAAATCGGGAATACTTCGGCAATTGAATGAATTGATCGTTCTATAGCTAAAAACAACCTTCAGCTAGTAAAAATATTGATTTTGATAATAAATCTACGACACGAGCATACGACAATACACCGGTTGCCAGGATAGTTTCGTCAGCGGCTTTCTATTACACAATACTTCATGTTGGAAGTATATTTTGACTTTAGTTGCTTGTTTGGCGAGGAGAGAATTGCACCCTAGCCGCCATATGAGGAAGGAATTAAAGAAAAGTGGTGGTAGGTATATTTAAAATATCACGAAAGAAGGAAATATATTAGGTCTGAAAAATTATTCAACTCCTCCTCCCCCATATAATGAACGTCCAGCAAATTTATGGAAATTAGCCCCCCCCCCCCAACTAAAAACGGTTCCGCCCCTCTGCTAGTCAAGTGTCAAGTGCCAAAAGCACAAGACCTGGGGGTAGGTGGGCATGCCCCTCTGAAAATTGTAAAATTTGGAGCGAGCAGTTTGGTGGAGGATCTTACCGAATTCTGATGGTTAGAAAACGACGTCGTGTACTGGAATAGCAAATTTTTAAAACTGCTTAAAATGGGCTTCTAGTTTTTTGTTCTTGCTCAACATGATTTTAATGTATTTTTCCCAAGGACAAGCAGTTATTGAATATTTGAAAAATTTGGCCTACAAAATCGACAATGTTTTCTCTAGCCAGCGTGGCCGGCTCTTTTATAAGTAGAGCCTGCCCGAAAGGCCTAGTCAAATTGATGCCGCCCACTTAGTTAATATTCCATATTAACACCGCCCACTCGAAATAGTTTTGTATAAATTGATGACTTAATTAATCACAGGCGGCCCAATCTCGCAAGGGTCAGTATAGACTTATAGTATAAATGTATATTATATTAATGTATATTATAGTAAAAATATGTCATAAAATATAAATTTTAAAATGAAATTGACTTGCCTATTTGATAGTGTGTGTTCTCCTTTTGTTCCTCCTTTGTTGGACTAATATTTTCCGAGACTTTGTACTCAATGTTACTAGTATACATGAAACATGATAAAGGCTAACTATTCCCGATCGTCGATACGACGCCACGGCACTTCGAATCGAAAATTTTCACACTCAAATCGCTTTATTCTCCAAAACAATTCGCCAGCAGGTACAACAAATGCCGTTCTTCGAAAATACGGAGGTACTTCGGCGAGATGTACAAGTTTTGGACCATATTTTAACAATGGAAATCAAAACCCATTTTATATTGAACTTGCCCAGGCCGAAAATTACTACGGCGAACGTCTGCGCAACCAGGCCTCCTTTACCGTTGGATTTACAGGGGGGAGGATGCCACTAATATATTCACGATAATATTTCGAATTAAAGTATCATATTCTACCATGCTTTCCAACAAAGAGCCGCTGTAGATCAATTCTTCCTTAAATTTGTTCAATCTCCGTCGTTTAGTTTTCTTTTCTTCGACAACATCTCGAGTTTTATACAGTATCCGATCGAAGGAGTTTTTATTTTGAATATCAAATTTCAAAAACGTAAACAGTCGCTATCGCGGCCGCGATTGGCTGGCTGTTACCGGAAATATCTGCTTCCCCCCCTGTAAATCTAACGGTAAAGGAGGCCTGGTTGCGCAGACGTTCGCCGTAGTAATTTTCGGCCTGGGCAAGTTCAATATAAAATGGGTTTTGATTTCCATTGTTAAAATATGGTCCAAAACTTGTACATCTCGCCGAAGTACCTCCGTATTTTCCAAGAACGGCATTTGTTGTACATGCTGGCGAATTGTTTTGGAGAATAAAGCGATTTGAGTGTGAAAATTTTCGATTTGAAGTGCCGTTGCGTCGTATCGACGATCGGGAATAGTTAGCCTTTATCATGTTTCATGTATACTAGTAACATTGAGTACAAAGTCTCGGAAAATATTAGTCCAACAAAGGAGGAACAAAAGGAGAACACACACTATCAAATAGGCAAGTCAATTTCATTTTAAAATTTATATTTTATGACATATTTTTACTATAATATACATTAATATAATATACATTTATACTATAAGTCTATACTGACCCTTGCGAGATTGGGCCGCCTGTGAATTAATTGTTGCATATTTACTATAGCCTGCGCTACATGCTTTCAATAAACTTTTTACAATAGATGGATAGCGATTCAACTGCCTGGAAATACAAGCAAAACGTCGGCATTTCGAGCGAAGGCCCTTCGACTTTGTCTGGAAATTAGTAGTAGACGAAGACCGTTCAAAATTATATTATGTTTTGCACCTGTATGGCTGTACTACAGTTATAAATATTACACTATATTAAATATAATGACTTAGGAAAAGTTTAAATAGACCCCTTCCCGTGTTATACACGTTGGCAGGCAAATGTATTTTAAAAGCCCCAAAGAGAGCTTCGTATTATTATGGTGTATTAAACACAATGGGGAATGTATTGCTTTATATAATCGTAATTTGCCAGCCAGCAAAATATAAACAAGGCAAGGACAGCCAAGGTTTTATACTCTATATACTATAGTGACCATACGGTAAAATCATACGACATATGCAGTAATAGCAGTATGGCTTGCCGTATTCTGTTTAGATACCGGTATATGTTATACATTTTACACTGTCTTTTGAATTTTATATTTTAGGCGACAGGTTTACACTTTAATATAGCGATGCCGTTTGTTTTTACTGTATTTATTTTTAAATATTTGAATAAATTAGCGTAACATGTCAATCAAACTGTCGTCAACGTAAATTCAGCCAATCACGGCGGCTGGCTGCAGTGAGTCATCAATTTGACTAGGGCTTTCGGGCAGGCTCTCCTTCAATAGAGCCGGCCACTCTGGCTATGTTTTCTCCAACATATACGCCCGTATTCTAAAAGCTCACTAACACTCAATGAGTGGAGGTTCAATCTGAGCTTCACTTGAGTGTTAATGCTGTTTTTGAATAGCTGGAGGGCTAGTATCATACCTTACTCGGTGACTACTCACCTTCCAGCTATTCAAAAACAGCATTGACACTCAAGAGAAGCTTAGAATGAACCTTCACTCATTGAGTGTGAGTGAGCTTTTAGAATACAGGTGTAAGCCCCCCCCCCCCCACCCCCAAGGATTCATCCCTGATTGTTTGGTGACAAGTACATTCACGTTATGACAAGCACATCAGTCGATGCTGGTCATTTTGATGCTGGTCATTTTCGGACAGCTGGGGTAAAAATATCATTTTCAGGCCTGAATGGGAACTGCTCTACAATTGGTATATGATTAAAATTAAATTCCACACACAAGGGAAAAATACTGGAGAGACTGTTAGATGCTGTATCCTTTTAAAAAAACTTGAACAACTTTTTTACAAACTTGCGGCTCCATTTTGGCAATTTACGTATGCAGCCGGTTGGAGCAGGCAACAATATTTCACTTGAATTTTCTGTGTTGGTGTTATGTACTCAGGTGAATATATGATGTTTGTGATGTTACTCTGAGTGTATATCCACACCGGGCAAGCTTGAAAAATACTCCTGACCACGGTGGGAATCGAACCTTATTAGATTGCATTGATATCGAAGGAACTAGACTCAGTTCCGAAATATCACATACTCGAACCGACCTGACCGCGTAGCTCAGTTGGCAGAGCATTGGGCTAGTATTCCAAAGGTGGTAGGTTCGATTCCCACCGTGGTCAGGCATATTTTTCAAGCTTGCCCGGTGTACTCAGAGTAACATCACCAACATCAATTTTTCACTTGTTGCAGGGCGGGTTTACATTTATCATGTTTGCATTTATCTAAAGCCAGGTGACCACAAATTAGCCAATCACATTTAGCGTTAAGCACTAGCTAAATAAACATTCGTGAATTTTTAAATTAATAGTAAACCACGCATAGTTGGCTGAATAGGATTTTATTATAATTGTTCATTTCAACAATTCACCTGGCGTTAATAGTCTTTCACAATGTCTATCGAACTGGTTTAGCGCCACCCTCGAATAAGCCCCACCTTCCCATAAGCACCACACCGCTGACTCCTCCGCAGGCCCTCGTTGCGTCATGGGAAGGTCACGATTTCGAGAGGCCTGCGGAATCTTGTAAAATGAATAAATGTTGTTCTAAACCTGCTTCGTTACAGAAGGCAGTTTTTTTCTTGCAACGTTGGTGTGGACAACAAACCTTATCGTTAAAAATGCTTCCTGCCAGTCGCCATTTTAATTTACGAGGGCCTGCGGAGGCGGTAGCCACATCCGCAACACCCATAATTTACAAATACGTACAGTACAATAAGGTTTTTTCTTTTTTAAATTAAGCATACAATGACAATGCAAATGACAATGCAAGTGACAATGCAAGTTCGAACTTCCTGTAATAAGAACACAAATAAACCGAATTTTGTTTAACTTTGTTTAATCAATTTCAACTTTTATCTTTTTAAACATTTTTAATATTTCATCCATAACTGTATATATATGCAGTTATACTATCATCATATAGATATTAATAATCTTAACTTGTATCATTTTTATAAAAAAAAAACCCAGACGTATATGTTCTTGAGACTTGAGTATTGAGTAATGAAGAGTGTTATAATAATTATCATTATTACTATTATAAAGAACGCTTGGTTAAAGAAGTTTATCAAGTCCCACAAGATCAGCGCTCACCTCCCACAACTTTTTCGCAGTACCATTATCTTGAGCTGGTTTCGAAGGTTCCTTTACCTCACAATCAGAAAAATACAATCCGCTAACATCTTTGACTTCCTTTGAAACCGCTAGATGTATGGTTGTTTGTGCTCCTTGCTCATTTGTCTTGGCGAGAAAACGCATCCCTACCATTATGAAAAACATACCAATCGGATTCATGAAGTTGTTGGCCAGCTCAGTCACCATCACTCCAGGATGAAGGGAGTTGATTGTAACACCCGTGCCTTCGAGTCGCTTTGCTAGCTCTCTTGTGAACAGGATACAGGCAAGTTTACTTTGGCCATAAGCATCCCATTTATCGTAGAACTTTTCACTGTGAATATTATCGAATCTAAACTCTTTCGTCAGCTGATGGTGTACAGTAGAGGCAACAACAACAATACGTGATGGTGCTGTCTTTTTTAACAAATCGAGGAGTAGGTTTGTCAGTAGGAAATGTCCTAAATAGTTTACACCCACCGTCAACTCAAAGCCGTCTTCGGTTTTCGACTGTTTGGGAGGATAGGCAAGCCCAGCGTTGTTGATCAATACGTGAAGTTCTGGCTCATTCTTGTTGATGTCTTCGGCAAATTTGCGAACGGACTTCAATGAAGCAAGGTCGAGGTGTTTCAAAACAACTTTCTTGCTGCCAGTTTCTTCAACGATATCTTTCAACGCTGCTTCGCTTCTCTTCATATCTCGACATGCCATAATTACACGAGCTCCCCTCTGGGCCATATCGATAGCGGTCGCTTTACCAATGCCTGCATTAGCTCCGGTTATGATAACAGTCTTTCCAGTCATCGTCGCTTTACTCGTACACACACCACCAGCGGCATATTTCTTGATAATTGCATGATAGATTAAAACAACAACCACAGCCAAAACAGCTAAACACACGAAACACTCCATAACTTCTTCGGTATGACAAGTTACAAAACTGCTAAAGCTTTTATCTGATCAAAACTGCCTAAAGCTTTTATTGTAATCGATCAAACAGGAATTACGTATGTGCATGTTATTACTCAAATCCGGTGTTCTGTCGAGAGCCTGACTTGCAATATTGGTCACGCAATACTGCAATGTTGATTGGCAAACTGCTCAAGCAAATTGTAACCATTTTTAGATCATATTTTAAAATGTTTATTTGCGCAATAGAAGTATTAAATATCATTATTATTATTAACCGACTCGAACAAATTACAATTTTTACGTACAGTCAAAGCTAATGCAAATTACATAAAACTCATTGTATGTTTGAGCTCATTAATTTGCATTACGAGCTTCGGCACATAAAGTCAGGCATTTGAACTAGGCCAAACAACATATATATAATTTGTCACAAATGTCAAGTGACCAATATATGTTAAGTCAACAATGTCAGTACAAGGTTTAAAACCTCAGTGTACTGTAAAGATTAGCATCAGCGCTGAAATTCGTGACGCGTGGGCAGGTGGCTAATTTTTACCTAAAATTTGCATGAAAGCAAGTGGTGACAGTGGTCATAAAGGATCCGAAATAAATCGGGGTTGTCACTGTAAACTGAATCGAAGGCATAATAATTAATTAATAAATCTACAACGCAGTGTTTTGAATTTGTGTAAATTCCATCGTTTGCGTTGGTTTGGTCAGATCACGACGAGATTTTATCTCATAAGCGGTTCATGACCAATATAATGAGTTTCCGCCAAAAATGACGTATTTGTGAGAGCATTACACAACTGGAAAGGCTGTCATCGCTGAAATTCCCTATAGTTTTGTGTGTGTTTTGATGTTATGTACTCAGGTCCCTCAATCCCTGTATTTGTGATCAGTAGCGTAGTCAGCCTGAAATTTTACTCCTGCTATGTAAATTTCAAAGCATTATCATTATTCATTTCTTTAGAAATTCATTGTTTTTACAGTTTATGAACACAGACATATTTGCATAGCAGGAGCAAATAGTCAGGCTGGCTACGCCACTGTTTGTGATTGCATCACAGCTGCGAAGGCTGCCATTGCTGAACTTCGCTAGGCAGTTGTATTACCATACTGCATATTTAAAGATTAAAGCATATTCTATCAAGACACGATGGTCCGGAAACTGAACTGAAGTCATTGTGCACGATCACGGTGACTCAGCTCAGACGAAACACGCAACCACGATGTCGATGAATAATATTTAGTGAAGTTGAGACAAAGGATTTGGGAGGTAACGTTCAACATCAAACAAAGGTCTTCTATTTTGTGGCTTTGAACTTTGCCCAGCTTCCAGACAATCATATCTTGACAGATTATGTTTAAAGTCAAAAGGCGGGCAAGATTTCTTCTTTGGAAGACACAAACAATGGCCACTCGAAACTACAGTATTCCGTCAAGTTTTATTTCGCGTTTCTACCTCTTGGTCGAATAAATTCTTTTATTAAAGTGCGTTTAAAATCGTTTCACTTCTGTTATGCACTTACGCCTGTGCATGTCATGTTTACTTCTGTTATGCCTTCATATGTTTACTTCTGTTATGCCTGTGCATGTCATGTTTACTCCGTTATGCAATTTTCGAATGGGGGCCATATTTCCTTAGTAATATGCGGGGGCATCTTTTTTATGGGGGGGGGGG
>CACRXK020002494.1:0-26374 GCA_902702795.2 Paramuricea clavata | reverse complement strand
TTACACCGGAAAGATATTGGGTTGATGGGCTATATTGGCTTTGGGCTCTAAATCTTTTACAGCTGATGACCTGATTACACAATTTTTTCCCAGGATGTTTATATATACAAGGTTTTGTAAATATTCACATCGTGGCTTCCTCGTGATTCACAACGATATATTCTATATATCACCATTCATGTTAATCTGCGATAGCAGACTGATCTCAACCGACCCCCCTGGAGCGGCGGAGAAACAGTCTGCGATCAATCAACACTAAAATGCCGTACAGTTACGTAAGCAGTATTTTGTATAATTAATTTAAATAATTCAAAAAATGTCAAGTCCAAGATGGCGGAGGCCTCTTCTACGAATTTTTATACATAACAATGTAATGCAATATTCGGCGTGATCACAAAGGAAAATTTCAACCAAACATATTCCGCCCCACGTTGTGCGGGGGCAACTGTACGGCATTAGTGTTGATTGATGGCAGACTGTTTCTCCGCCGCTCCAGGGGGGTCGGCTGAGATCAGTCTGCTATGTCAACATGTTGACATCAAACTTGTTTAGTAACCTCGCAGCACAGACTAATTACATACAGAGGTCTCACTTCAGGTTAATTTTGCGTAAGGGATTTTTCCAGTCCGCCATGTTCTTTGCAAGTGCCATAAAGAGAGGCCGTCACCCCCTGAAAACATATTGAAATGTAATGTCCCAGGGGGTGAATGCCTCTCTTTAGGGCACTTGCTAAGAATATGGCCGCCAGATATGCGCAGTAAAAACTACCTTACGGCTTTTTCGCAGAAGTGAGACCTCTGTATATAATTACTCTGTGCCTGTATGGAGTCTTCTTGGGAAAGAAGGCCTTTTGTGCTTCCTTTTGTTTTGCAGAAAGCCCTGGGGGAGGTACTATACAGGTTTGATTAATAACTTGTTTGTTATTTGCTAACTTTATAAGTTGTTCTGACAGTTTCATTATTAAGTATATACTGTAGATAACATATTTCTAATTATGCATATATGATCAATAAAATTTTTGTCAAAAATGTGGTATGGTGTTGTTAAAATTCTTACCTCATCAGGAATTTTAGGACATATCAGACCCCCTGTTATTGTCTCAAGAAGGATTTTTCTTTGTTTTCCTTTTCCCCATAAATGCGAGCTGCCCCAAATAGCCTTCAAAAGTTTAGCCATTTCTTTTCCTTGAGGATTGTTCAATATATGTTCTTGCTCAGACTGGGACAAAGTTTGAAAATGTTCTAAGAACACACTCGAACCAGAACTTGTAAAATTGCCACTTTTTGTTTTCTTCTTTGTTTTGTATACGTGTTTCGTTTTGTTGTTTTGTATACGTTTTCGTCTGAAAAAGTTCTGGTCGCCTGATTTGCTGTCGTGAAGCAACACTCTGTTTATTTGGTTTGCAGACTGGCCTTCTTATTCTCGAAAAAAATTGTTGCTTGGATTTAATAAAAAAAGGCGAGTGACCACTCGTTGCAAGACAACAACTGATGCTCGCACACCCAAATTTGGTGTAAGTTCATTCCATTTCTCAGTTCTTTATCCCTGGAGTACAGACTTTTGGTCTAGGCAATATTTCAAAATGATTCCATTGCTGGAAGTTCATTTTGTCCTTTGAATACAACGTCTCTGGCCTTTTTTATTGCCCACCCTGCATGATCCCGAATACTGTCACTGTCTTCAGACAGGTTTTCGTCGTTACTAATACCAGAGACACAATCCACATTCGACAAGGTCATATCTTTAGTACCATGCATGGCTACTATACTACCTAACGTAAACCAAAAGTGTAGAAGAATTTTCTGCAGCAATAAATGCACTAGGCTATAAATCCACGGAAACCGGACAGATTTCGACCTGGATCGGAAATTAACTTTTCCCACGATTCCTTTACGTCCAAATAGTGGCACCGTTAGACCTTTTTTCCAAAATGTTTTCTCGAGCGCCATTGCCCTCTGAGCATTTGGCAAGGCATCTGTACGCGAAAACAACCTTGGATCAGCTTCGAAACACTTTGTACGAACTCTTCATTGCGTGATGACTGCCGGACATTGAGAATTAGCCGGGGGATGTCGATCAATAAGGAACAAGAATAAAATTTGAATGTGTAATAATATCAATTATCCACAACGGTGTGAAAATTTAAAGGTTTTCGTCACAAATAACACAATCTCAGTAACGCCCCACAAAGAAAATCTTAGGGTATCTTAATTAATTAAATAATATATCGATAATATATTATAATATATCTAATTCTAGGATATCTAAAGTCTTATATCAAGCAGACAATCCACTGCATGTCTACCTCAATCAAACAAACCTATACTTAACTATTGTCGATAATGAATGTAAAAGCAAATGGTAAATTATTATTACCTACTTTTGTTACCATTGGTTAACTCCTGGCCTTTCAAATGCAGGAGGTCTAGGATTTTCTTCGCCCTTCTATGACTTCTTGGTGGTAATTCTTGCGGCATCAACAGCGAGTCAACTGAGTGTGACAAAAATGCAAAATACAATCGAAAAATTCTCTAGAGACCATGCAGGAGCGTCGGAGGCAAACTGTGAGTCTTTTTCTCTCTAACTATCACCGCATGTGAAGTATAGGGATGGGCTCCTGTGTCGTATCAGGAAAGGTGGTTTGGGGTGTGGGAAGCAGATATGCATGCAATGAGGCAGCGGTGTTGCAAACCAAAGCCCTGTATGGGTACGATATGGGGGGGGGGGGGCTACTAGATAACCAGTTACTCCAGTATAGAAGTAGTTACTCAGTTACTAGCTTTGCACTTTATGTTTACCATGCAGATTTCGTAATTTTCATGGCTGTAGTTGTCTCTTTGAGACATTGTATAGACGTGTTATTGCTCAACAGTCTAGCATTTTGAGGAATAGGCTACTTGGGTAATAGATGGGAACATAGGTCAGGAAACATACAAAGTGTAAAGGCTGCTTTCCAGTTAGGCGTTTTTCATATACGTGCGCACGCACGGAAAACAGTTTAAATCCATTTAAAAGTTACTTATAAATAAAGGGACATAATTTAGTTTTGTATGTGATATAATGTGCATTTGTTGAGGTAATTTTAATTAGATTTAGAAAGGTTTAAACATTTCCATGCATCCAGGTACGTATAAAAAACGCTTAACTGGAAAGCAGTCTTAAGGATCACGGAGAACACGTCAAAGTATGTAAACTAGAAATTACCATCTTCAGGTTCGACATACGAGTCAATTTTTTCTTTCAACCTTGATGCCTGTTGTACTGATTTGAGTTTTCTGAAAAAATAAGCATACTATTTAAAACTAGTATTTTTGCGTAGTTATGAAAGAAATCGCCATGCAATATAGATAGATAAATAGAGAGAGATAGATAGATATTGATATAGAGAGATAGATAGATATTGATAGATAGATAGTTTTGTTACTATTAACATTGCAGCACACATCAGGCTGAATTTTGTTAAATAGGATCAATATTAAAATAATTACATTATGCTTTTAGAGAATTGTCTACAATAAATAATAATTTATATCGTTTTGTTTGAAAATTGACATTTAAATTATGTTTGCTTCTCAAGTTAAAATCGTTAAAATTACGAGAAGGTATAAACTGTGTAGCCTGTGACCATCTTTGGACACAATTTCTTGAAAGAGTTTGTCGGTAAGTGCCTGTCTTCTATCGTTTAATTGCTGAAGGCCAGCAATATTAAGCGCCTCGTTGTATGAAACCCAAGGGAATATGATGCTCAAAACACTATACATCAAAACTGTGTTACAGTTACTAATATAAAACCTTAATTATAAAAGAAAGAACAATACTTATAGTTTACTAATCCGAGGACTTGATAATTTCCAATAAATAATATTGAATGTTCAAAATTAATTTTCACAGTAAATTATATTACGTTGATTAGAAAAATGATTTCTCTGTTGTGTCCAGACTGTATGAAAAATCGGGTGGAAAAAATCTTTAATTTTCTGGGACCACAGGAGAATATGAAAATTTTCTGTAAGGAATCAACAGCTCATAACTATACTTTAGCTGTTTAACTGTGTTAAATTAAATATTATATTCCAGTAGAATAAAAGCAAAACTACTGCTGAAATTGTGTCCAAAATTTCTGTTTTAAGGTATAGCTACTTTAAAACCAGTGGGAGTTGGAATGGTTAGGGTTAATATTTGACCAACTTAGGTTCAATTACATGGTTCACCTATTGAGCCACCTTACCAAGGGCCTGCAGAACACTTCCTTGGGAGGAAAAATAGTGGATCATGAGGTCATTGATCACAGAATTAATATTTTTGTGGTCAGCAGAATGAAAATACAAAATATCAAATCAAATAAAAAGAAACAAAACAACAGTCAATACATGAAGCAACCATTGGCGAAATAATCATACCTTGGTTTTGACGATGTTGAAGATTCGTTTCTCAGTTCTGCCGTTCGTTCTTGTTTACCTTCACTTAAATCATACTCAACGTCGCTGATATCAGAATCAAACTGTGTTGTATAATCATTACAAGGATCGTTATCAAATACAGGACTTGAGCTTTTGGGCGAGGAACTATGAAGAGGAGCATTGACACATGAGCTACTTTTCTTCTTGTATTCTGTTCCTCGATTCTTGCTCGGGTTACTTGGTTGTTCGCGCAAAGTAACACTTGGTACAGTTGATGCTTCGGAATCTGTGCTAATCTTACCATCACGGCATCTTGAAGATTTATTGCCAGATTCCTTAGCGGTGGCAGTTGTTTTTCTATGTTCAGTTGTATCTGGGACAACATCCTTAGCTGTCGGTATATTCTTCGTAGCCACATTACTTCCTCCCTTAGCTGTCGCTATATTCGTCTCAGCCACATTACCTCCTCTTCTCAGCATGACACTTGAATCCTTGATGTTGCTCATTAGCTCGTGCAAATCGTTTAGAAGCGTTTTAAACCCTTCAGTCATCTCCGCCTCGTCAGTTAACCTTTGCTTGAAAATAATAAAATGTTTACACGAGAGGGATGATCCATCTGGACGAACGTGGACAGAAAAAAAGAACGTTCGTTTGATAAATTGTCTTTGTATAAATGCATATAAGGGATATGGGTAAAAGGGAAGCCATCTTCCTTTAACGAGTCGACCAAGGAATATGAATAGGTTTGAAAAATAACAAGCACTAGATATTTTATACAGGGATAGGATGTCCCCAAAAATACAACACTGCAGATGTTCCAGAATTTTACACAGCTAATTATATTAGTGGGGATCGAAGATTCAATGTAAGAGATGAATTTTTACACTACGGTTGATCTGGTAAGACCAAAAGTCTGGTTCACCTAATGGACCATTGAAATCATGCTTCAGTTGTGTTAAGTATTATAGGTTTGATGACCCCTTACCTTAAACATCCCTAACATTGGTTCTACTAGACCAAATTCAATTTCCACACAGCTATTGCATATTTTGAGGTTCATTTAAAAAACTCGCTCGTACATGTTATATCCAAATTGCACTCGAAACCCTGCATGCTATTACCTATACTAAGCAACTTACTTTTGTTGCGTCGAGCTCTTTCGTTGACGGCATCACATTATCTGGACACCTTAAGTATAAACAAAAAATCAATTTACGCTATAGCACACCGACACGACAATAAAGAACCTTAAAAAATCTGCCGATAAAAGCATTTGAAGGTGACACGATGCAATTTTTTTACTTTCCCATTTGAAAGAATTATCAACAGAACCATGCATGCACACGTAAGTGGGAATGTTAAAAATCCTAGCTGAAATCCGATAAAAAAAGCATTGTACAAAACCTGGGCAAACGTGCTTCGCAGCCATCCTGGAATCGAAATGGCTTGACCACTTGAACATGTTGACCTCTGCCTTCAACAGACCTTACTTTCATTTCTAACTCCTAAAATTGAGCGTAAACACTGTAGCGGCGTGGGGTGAGCACACATAAATTCTGCCGGCATTATTTCGCTGCAGTGTAGTGTGAAGGTTGTCTTAGTACGTTAAAAACGTGCCTTGTTACTACACCACGAGGGTCTCAAAGTTATATTTTGTCCGGGCCACCCATCTGATGCTGGGCGGCCCTGTGTGGAAGTTGTTATCGTTGTTGTTGTTGTTGTTGTTGTTGTTGTTGTTGTTGCTGTTGCTGTTGCCGTTGTCGTTGTCGTTGTCGCGGTTGTTGTTGTCGCGGTTGTTGTTGTTGTTGTTGTTGTTGTTGTTGTTGTTGTTGTTGTTGTTGCTGTTGTTGCTGTTGCTGCTGCTGCTGCTGTTGTTGTTGTTGTTGTTGTTGTTATCGTTGCTGTTATCGTTGTTGTTGTTATCGTTGTTGTTGTTATCGTTGTTGTTGTTATCGTTGTTATCGTTGTTATCGTTGTTGTTGTTATCGTTGTTGTTGTTATCGTTGTTGTTGTTATCGTTGTTGTCGTTGTTGTTGTTGTTGTTGTTGTCGTTGTCGTCGTTGTCGTTGTCGTTGTCGTTGTCGCGGTTGTCGTTGTCGCGGTTGTCGTTGTCGCGGTTGTCGTTGTCGCGGTTGTCGTTGTCGCGGTTGTCGTTGTCGCTGTTGTCGTTGTCGCTGTTGTCGCTGTCGTCGCTGTCGTCGCTGTCGCTGTCGTCGCTGTCGCTGTCGTCGCTGTCGCCGCTGTCGCTGTCGTCGCTGTCGTTGTCGTTGTTGTTGTTGTTATCGTTGTTGTTGTTGTCGTTGTTGTTATCGCTGTTATCGTTGTTGTTGTTATCGTTGTTGTTATCGTTGTTATCGTTGTTGTTGTTACCGTTGTTGTTGTTGTTACCGTTGTTGTTGTCGTTGTTTTTACCATCGTCGTCGTCGTTGTTGTTGTTATCGTTATTTTTATCGCTGTTATTGTTATCGTTGTTTTTGTTATCGTTGTTGTTGCTGTCATTATCGTTGTTGTCGTCGTCGTCGTCGGTATCGTCGTCGTTGTTGTTATCGTCGTCGTTGTTATCGTCGTCGTCGTTGTTGTTATTGTTGTTGTTGCTGCTGGTCGTGGTGTTTGCTCAAGTGGTGACAAGTGGGGAACGATGAAATGGGAAAGCTTGAACATTTCGAAAAATTGGTGGGAAAGCCAGAGATAGTAAGCGAATAATTCTTGGTTGAAGAATACGCAACACAAGAAAATATAGAGGTACACCCTTACACCCTCCGCTGCCTAAAAGCATGGTCTCAGAAACTCACTGTGAATGGCTGACATATAGCGTGATGGGTAAATGGGGGAATGGGCGCCTAGGGAGAACATACTGTACACCCTTTAAAAGATGGACGGCAAACTGAATAATGATACATAGAAAGACAAACTTACGAATTCTTAGGAATTCCTCTAAAAACAAATACTGTGCATGTACTGTAATCATTATTGCTGTAAACAAACCTTTACTTCCAATGAATATTGTAATTTAATCTTCACTAAATCCTGTTCCAGCCTTTCAACAAGAGCTTGTGATTCTGAAAATTTTATCCCAGCCTACGGGTAGACATATAGATATTACAGATATATAAGTTTGCTAATAGTCTAATACCGAATCCAGTTTATTTATTTTGATTATACTGTATGATTGTATACAGGCTGTAATAATTCCTGACTAATTCTCCAATGCTTATTGCCCCGTACTTGTGCAGGTACAAACATATAAGACTCGAGGTGTACTTATTCTTTAAAGAGAAGTACATAAAGTACATATTTCTGAAAGGTATTCACTCAGTAACCTGAAATTACAATTTAGAACTACTACGATTTGTAAATATTTACAAACATGAAAAGGTAAGATTACTATACAATTCACATATGAGAACAAAATTAACTAGTACAATGAATACATCTGCAATTTGGGTCAGACTTACATATGTATCGACTTAATTACGGTTTTGTATACCTTGGGCTTGAAAAGATTTTATATGGTATACCCACAAAATGTAGTAAGTACAGTACGCAGATAACAATGGTTTCGGGTACCTATAAGTGGTAGGTGGTTGAAAAAAAGGAAGTAGGCTACTGGACAGTAATATTGGCGTTCGGTATTGCACCATGCACGTAGTATATATATAATTTAATTGCTACCACACCTTTTCCAACGCCATTTCCATTTGATTAACTTGTCCATTTGCATTGTCATAATATTTCATCATTTGATCCAATTCCGTTCTGATATTCTCGTTTTCTTGGTTTTTATCCCGCAGTTGGGATGAAAGTTCAGAAGCTTTGTTTTCAAAATACACCTTTTCCTACATAAATAAAGGTAATGACACAAAATGCAGAATATAGATATTAAAGACGGGATAGGGAATGCCAAATTGGGTGTATTGTAAAACACTGGTCAAACGAGGATGAGCGTTAATGAGAGTTGGCAGCCGGGAGTTTTCCCTGCATGCACTGGTCAAACGGCAAGCTTCGCATGAGAGTTGGCTGGATATTACCACTATATACTTATCATGAAATTTCCAGCAACAAGAGGGTTGGACTTGTTTCAGCAAGTGATTCCGCTCCACAAGTTACTTGAGCTGCAAATAATTTATTTAGCGAAAGTAACTGTTTGTTACCTCTGCAGTTGCCTGTAAGCTATCTTGAAGCCATTTTATTCTATAAATGAAATGTTAGAAGCGAAGTTGAGGAATTAGAATCAGCATAAGTACTTTTTGTGGGCTGCTTGTTGTGATTTCAATTCCTAAATTTATATTAAATATATACTACAGTACAAATATTATATATATCTGCAGACATGCATGTTTCGGCGTTCTACGCCTCGTCAGTGCAGCTTGGTACACGTCTAGATACGTGAGACACTCGTATTTATATCCCATGAACTTGTTCTCACCAAGGCATGTGGTACAACACTGGGACTCAACGCACCTAGACATGCGCAGAGCGTAATGGGACCAGAGTGCTCAGACGACCACAAGGGAAGTGAGCTTTGCATTATCGCTAATAGACACCCATTAACAACTCCACAGAGTGCTCAACAACACCGAAGTGAAGGAGCGTAATATATATATATATATATATATATATATATATATATATATATATATATATATATATATATATATATATATATATATATATATATATATATAAGCAAAAAGAAAAATACAGATATTCTTACCACGCTACGATATTGGTAGCACGCCGCACTAGCGTGCGTAAATTTGGTGGTCAAATTTAAACCAACCACTCATTTGGCTTTCCGCCTTTCCCTATACTCAAAAAGGTCAGTTTCCATAAACTAGACTGCATTAGCTTTATTTAATAGCCCTATATCAGTTGTAGACTATTTTGTTCAGAGCTGCAGTCAGGTCAACCCTGAATAACCCAGCGTTACTGCAGGAGGTAACGGGAGTAACAGAGATAAATGGCCCTGTTTAGTGGAGTAAAACCGGATGTGCTCTGCTTACATGCGAAATCGTTAACAGACAACTGCATATGGAAAAGAAATCAAATCCCATTCGAAGACGTGAAAGAGGACGCCGCTCATGTTGGTTCATAAACATGAAATTCGCAATACCTATCTTTAAGACCGTCTACTGCTTTTCGCTTTGCAGTGATTTCTTCTTGAGTCACTGATGCCAACTTTATTGCTGTAAAAAAACATATAACGTCGTCCTAAACGATCTACTCAACCTGACTACCGTGCCTGTAGTTTGGTATAAACAAGAATGGGCACGTAATGGGAGCGACCCCCTCCCCCCAAAAAAAACTCCCTCTCCAAATACAATAACTTGGAAGATTGATATTTACAGTAACTGAGAAAGCGAGTTCTAAAAATGTTGTCAATAATTTAAACAAAAATTTTAAATACTCATTAAAAATTCATAAACCTTGTGGCAAATCATGTCAGCCATAATATCATAATATGTCACGTGGAGTGACTTTATATCTGATAAAACTCAGCTTCATTAGTATTCTTTATATAATTGTTCATCCTATTAGTACGATTATATAATTGTCCATCCTAATTAGCATTCTTTTGTAGTCGTATTTTAAGCTATTCAAAACATTCGACCTCGCGTTTTATCATACCGGTATCTAAAACGCTCGGCTGCGCCTCGCGTTTTAAATATAAAACCTTCTCGTGTTTTAAATACTACTTAAATGACCGATGGGGAGAAATATGTTTTCGCAAAGTTTTCACAATTAATGGCTTCTATACTACCTTTTTCATTGGCTTCCTTCTTCGCTTCAAGAACTTTCTTTGTCAATGCCAGGTCGTGTTGCGAGCCTAAACGAAACACCCACTAGAATTCTGGCATTACAAATTCAAATACTAAAAATATTAATCAGGGTTCGTACACCTTCTCCCATTTAAATTCCATGACTTTTTCATGACTTCCCATGACCATTTTTTTCAAAATCCATGACCTGGAAGTCTGGAATTTCTGAATTTCGTTAATATTTTAACGATAACAGATATAAAAGAACAAAATTCACTTCGCTCCTGCAAAAATCCGTTCTATAACAATTCATATTCTTGTTATGACTGGTAAATTGAAATAAGTAAAATATTTTGTTAATGTTATGTAAAATTTCAATTTTCCATGACTTTCCATGACTAAAATTGATTTTCCAGGATTTCCAGGCCTGGATTTTGGAATATTGAAATTCCATGACTTTCCAGGTTTTCCAGGACCCGTACGAACCTTGATTAATTGTGCATGATATAGTTTAAATTATTGATACCGAATTTCATTCTGGATTTCAACACGCGACTAATTTCGCTTATATGCATGCCTTGTTCGTGCAAAGGCCAAGCATACAGACGAAGGGCCTTCGAAGTTCTTTTTGTATTTTTCAGACGTTGAAGTTCTTTTTGTATTTTTCAGATAGTTCAACTACAAAAGACCACAACTTGTTCACTGTCAAAGTTTCCAGATATGATTTCATCAGATATATTTTTGAAGAAAAGCAAAGAAAACCTACTTTGCAATTCATCTTATGACATAAAATTCGGAAACTTTGACAGCGAAATAGTTGATCAAGATGAGGTTTACATTTCTTCAAAGAATGACCCAATATTACAAATACAAAAAAATATATTAGGGGTTAGTTGCACTTCAAGTTGTCTTGCAGAAAATTGCCTTTTCTGTTCAGAAGAATATCTTTCCTGTAATTGGAGGATACGAAATAAAGTTGTGATTGTTATTGTCCTTTTCAAATAGTAATACGTGGTTTATTGAAATACATACTTTTTAGGCGGGACAACAGTTTAGAAATTTCTTGATCCTTCTCACTTTGCTTGCCGTTCATCAAGGTCACTAATGAATCTCTTTCTTCTTTTAATTTCGTCAGTTCTATGATCTTATTTTCTACCTCTCTCACAGCCTTATTTCGATCTTCCATGATTACCTCCAACTCATTACTCCGCACTTCAAGTTTCGTTTCCAATGCCCGATACGTGGCTTCCATCTCGGTTAAAACTTGACTCTTTGATTCCAGATTTTGCGCAAGAGAGTCTCTAATTTTCTTCAACTCATCGTTTTCTCTAACTTTTTCTTCTAAAAATCCCACAATTTGTTGCCTCTCCTGAAGCAGAGACTCTCCAACGAGGTGCTTCTGAAACAAAAGTCCAGCTAAATCTGTTTCCTGTTTGTTAAACACTTCCAAACTCTTTTCTCTTTGATCTAGTTTAACCTGCAAGCTATTTATAATGTTCTTAGCGCGTGTTAAGTCATCTACATTTTCCCGTATCATATTAGATAAATTAGATTTTTCTTCTTGTAAACTTAGAATTTTCTTACTCAAAGTTTCGCACTCCCTGACTAATTCTTCTTTCTCTTGGAATACTGCAGATTTTTCCTGGTCCATTGTGTCTATCTTGTCTCTTAGCGTTCTACATTCCTCCATAAATTTCAAAACTTCATTTGTTTTTTGTCTTAGTTCTTCTTTTAGCGCTGAGATCTGTCTAATACTTTCACTATGGTTTTTCTCCATCTTTTTAAACAGATCGCTACCTTCACTTTTTTCAAGATGTAAAATTCTATCAGATTTACGGCCTAGTTCCTCTTCGTGTTCTTCTTTCATACATTTTATCTTTTCTTCTTTTTCTTTCAGAGTTTTTTCTAACTGTGAGATATTACCCAGAAGTTCATTTTCAATATCTTTGTAATTCGTCTCAGCGCTTTCTAATTTTAGTGTTAATTCCTCAATTTGGCCTTCAAGTAAAATTATATTTCCCCCATAACTCGTTTGAGCTGTTGTCTTTTCATGCATCTGATGTAATAGTTCTACTTTCTCCCTTTTAAGGTTTTCCAATTGGTTTTGCATTTCCTCGAGAACAGTGACATCTCTATCATGCTAATGAAAGATATAAAATGTATTAATTTTCACCACTGGAAAAATTTTTGAAAATCCATAGAATGGAAATTGTAGGGATCTTTATTGGAAATAGAATGGATTTATGATTATCCATACTAATTGTATATTTCCATAATATCCATAGATATAGTATCGAAATATAGCATGGATATACCATGGATTTAGTGGTGCAATTGCAAATCTCATTGTATGGATTTCATATTTTTTCCCAGTGAACTTCATAAAAATGTTTTAAGCCTGGTTCACACGAGTGAGATAAGTTGGAAAATAAAATGTCGGAAAATAAACACAAAGAGGAAAGAATATTCTAGGCCGTAGGATGAGCATCCAAAAGATGCTTAGAAAACGGATTCCGTTGCACCCCTCGTGGAACTACATAATTTTCACATGAATCAATTTTCACATAAATCACCTGTTTCGCTTGGGGAGCAACGGATTCTGATAAAGTAAGTTTTTATCTATTGATTCATGTGAAAATTATGTAGTTCCACGAGGGGTGCCACGGAATTGCATCTTTTGGATGCTCATCCTACGGCCTATTCTTTTCAATTGTCGGTTGTTTCGTCTAGAGTTGATGCTTGTGCTTAGTGGTATAGGCTTTAGGATACAGACTACAAGTTTTAGTGGTCCAGTAGTTTAAAAGAATGATACTACACCGATACGTGGCGTTCCACGCGCTGTCACATTTTGTTGTTAGACAGCTTTAGCAAACACAACACGAGGTCAAACAGGACGGGTTCGGCGCTTTTGTCAAGGTATTTACAAGAAAATGTTTATTGTACTGGCAAAGCGTTTTCTGAAGATTTTCTGAAATTTTATCGCATCATTCGTTCGAAAACGCAAAAGCTGCATAAATATATTGTTCACGATGCATTAAGTTGTTCACGATATGTTAAAGCTGTTATTTAAGAATAAGTACCAAACACCACTGATCTCAAATATATTTTGCAACACTGGAATTTTTAGGAATTTAATTAATTAGGCACATGAGACGTCGGGAAAATAGTTTTCAGTACGGCACAGTATGTCTTTATAGACACATCCATCTTTGATATAATTTCATTGAAGGATCGTACGTTGAAAGTAAAAATGGAAAGTGGGTAACGAAGACGATTAATCATACTTGTATTTCATGTTGCTTGGTTTTCTCATCCAGTTCTGCACGGCAGGTATTGACATTTTCCTCCAGTGAAGAAATAATTCTTTCGTGGTCGCTGATAGTTTTCTCATATCTAAGCCTATTAATAAAAAAATGTTGATGTTTTTATTTTAAAGCCTGCATAGAGGTTAGAAGCCAGGTTTTCCAATTTAAAGGGAGGAGGTGCATGTGTCTATAGGTACGGTTACTGAATAATATTAGAAAACCGTGCTTTATGTACTTTATCTTAAGGACTCTGTAAGCATAACTAGCTCAATTACGCGGCAATACTCATTGGAGCGCCAGATACAACTAAAAATCTTGAATTATCCCATTCTCATATGTGGTAGAGATAACAGAGGGTCCGGAAACTTGTGTACCCGTTAAACTGAACTATAGTATCTTAATTTTATTGGTATGGGGGATCATATTATAGAAATTTTATAACATCATTAACTACATGTACTTAACTGAATTACTATAAACAACAACTGTTTTGCCAGGAGAAGGCCCTCCCCCAACCAAGAGCACTTGCGAAAAACGCAACCATCGGCCCTCTGGCGGGAATCGAACCTGAGGCCCTGCGATTCCGATGTAGTGCTCTAACCAACTGAGCTACAGAGACAGTTGTCGAGCTCTAACCACAAGTTCATGTGTAAATACTGCCAATGTATGGTGTACAGTATGGGTAATTATCAGGATTTTGTTGATCTCACTTGATAGAACTATTCCATCCACCTTCAAACCCCTTCAACAATTAGTTACATCGAATGACAAGCCCAAAATCGTATTATCACATACCTGCTTTCCTCTATATCACGAAGTAGTTCAGAAGTACGATTTCTTTCAGTTAATGTTCTGTTTGCTGCAATATCAAGAGACTTAGCGTGATCTTTTTCCAAGTTAACAAACCTATAAGAAACCGGCAATCAGCTAATGAGTCCCCATAAACTGATTTTTAATCGTACCATAAAACTTGATCTTTCAATAGGAGTTTTGCAGGGGTGGAAAAATAGCGGAACATTGGCGTACCACTGGTCTCAGAAACTTTTAATTTGTGGTCAGCAGCAGAATTAGAAAAAATATTAACATCAAACCAAAATCAGAAGATGCAGGTGAAATATTACTGGATATGCTGCAGTGTCGTTACTGAACACTGGAATGGACGTTAGTTTGTGTCCATTTTTTGGCAGAGTGCCGTTTAAATCCAATTTTTTTTAAAAGAAAGAAAGAATAGACCTAAAATGAAGTACAAAAGCAGCCAACACGCGACAATGGGACAACAAAGGCAAATAAATTTTCGTTGCTGTTTTTGAGTCTGAATTCAACTACCAAGAAAACTCCAAAAAGCTACAGGAATAGAAATAAACCTACAAATAATGCCTGAAATAATCACTCGTTTTTTCCCCAAATTTTATTCGAAACGATACTATTACCCAATACAAATCACCATGCATCCAAAATGCAATAAAAAGATGCACTTACTTGCTTTCATATTCACGAATCAACCTGACTTTGTCGGACTTACTAAAATCTTTTATTTCCTGGAGTTGTCTCTCTACCTGAATGGAAAAGAAGTTTCATTAACGTCTATGATCCGTACAATGATACTGATGTGCCAAACTAACCTCCTGATTTCTCAATTTCATATCTGAGATCTTTGCTTCATCCTCTTTGAGAAAATTTGACAATACTTGAGTCAGCAAATCTCCAGTATACAGGTGATGGTAGTCGGAGGTCACTCCAGTCAATATGTTAGTACTTTCTCTCTTAGTTTCTTCGTCTTTGAGAACGCTATGAACCTTTACCAATGCTGTTTGTGCTTGCGAGAGCTTTTCTTCGTTAATTTTTATCCGCTTCTCACTGTCGGAAAGCTCCTGAAGAAAAAATGAGATATAAAAATGGGGACTAGGTCGGTTGAACAACTGTAACATATGCTGGACTGCACAACATGATGGCAACAAAATTTTTCAAGATCAAAAATACGAAAAGAAATTGAACAAAATGGAATAGGACCATCATAAATTGAGATAGGAAAAAATGAAAATGGAGAAAGAAGAGACTGGCCATTTATTCCTATCCGGAGAACGGACATGCAGCCCGCTCATACCAGTAAGCTCCATATATATCTGGAGCGAGAACCCAAAAAGTGAAGCCATGCAAGATGGCGGAAATTGATGAGCAATTGGACATCATTTCAGTCCCATTCTATATTGCTTTTGTCTGCGCGGTTAACACGAAGATGGCAAGGAGTGTGCCGAAATTTCGTATTTTGACATCGACTTAAAAAATAACACGGTGGTGTAGTTACTGTATGACCTGATAACTTGTTTAGCGATAAACTGGAATTAGACGGGGGGAAGGTATTACGTCGTTTCCGCAATCTTGGTTTCACTTTTCTCATAGGTCGAATGACTGAAGTTCTTGCTCCAGATATTATATATGGAGCTCACTGGCTCATACAGAAACGATTTCATTGAACAAACTTATTAGGTTTCAGATAGAATTTTTATATTTGCAGAAAAAAATTTGTGGTCGTGGGTGATTGTATATAATTTATATGGAAAATCCTACTGGGAACGAGGTTGATTTGTGGGCTCTTGTGATCCAAAAATTAAATTACATTTTTGCAGCCCTAAATGTTACAGCGTACGTTTTCGCAAATTCATCATATGCTTATATATACAAACATGTGGCATGAAAAGTCAACGCACGCAATACCACCATAGCAATCTCGGCACCATGCCTGTATACGTTTTTGCAGGTAACCAAAAATAATTTGCAGTTAGCCCTGTAAACAAACCGAGCAGCGGCAGCAGATTTAGGACCGCGTAGCTTGCAAGTTTATTGCGACGGGGGAAACGTTTTTGTAGCGGTGCTGCTGGGCCAGAAAGTTCCCAACAGTGGACTTAACTTACTTCATTTCGTAGTTCCAGCGTTTGTTTTGTCTGCTGCAGTGCAGCTTGTAATTGGTAAATCAGCTGTTGTTGAGTTCCAGATTCTTGTTGTCTAAACAGACATATACAGTAAAATATCATGTCGCTCTTGTTTCCATGTGTAACTCATAGTGTTCTCTAGTGTACGTACCTTAAAGTTAACAATTCATCCCGTCCAGTGATAGCTTCACTTAGTTTATGTTCTAAATCCTTCACTAGCTTTGAAAAATGTCTTTCCTGTTGCGTACAAATATCCGTTGCCTAGAATACAAGTACATGACTGCACCATTAATATACATCAGGGATGGTTCCAGCAAGCTCAGGCAGGAGTGGGCAGGGGGGGGGGGGTACTCATCGAGCTTCAGTTCATGGTTCAGGGTGCTACCGTTGACCAAATTCGAAATAACTAGAGGGAGCTACGGCAGCAAGGCACTAGTGTGTAATCTTGCTTGACAATAGATGGTTCCGGCTACAGACTAAATTTTTATGTAGGCAAGAAGAACAAAATCCATCTAGAAAGAGCATGTTAAAATTAGTAAAATTGCAAAGTTTGGCCGAAAGTGGGGCATTTTCCCGTGCGTATCAAGGCCGGATTTTGATGGAAATAGTGGGGGAGGTGGGAAAATATCTAGCTCAGGATCTCCATGCATGGAAAGTTAGGGCTTAGAACGGGCCAAAGTCAACGACATGATGTATGCATGTAGTGTACATATGTATCAGTGTATTAATGAATCATGACAGTACAACTCATCCAATTTTGCCCTTCATTACAATTACTACAAAGCTGCTTTCAAAATATTGCATTAAAAGAGTACTTGACACAGAGATGATTGGCTATCACTGTTTCAATTTTACAGAAAAACCTGTAGACCCTAAGCAACCACAAAATGTCAAATTTTCACTTTGATCTATCATTTTGCTTCAGACTACTTCTAACATTTTGAAAACGTTTGAAGCAAAATTTGACTTTTTTTCAACAATTGATGGAAAACCAGTGGGGTGTAAAGGGAGTGCTAATTTCCTTATCAAATCCATTTTTTGCACTTGGAAAGACATTTACAAACACGAAAATAAAAAAGAGGAAAACATGAGATAGAACATGATTGTGAAATGGGTGATTGCAGCTACAGACTAACTTTTGATCTAGGCAAGAAGAACAAAATCCACGACCATCACAAAATCCATCACCATAAAGAGCATGTTATTAAAATTAGTAGAATTGCAAAGTTTGGCCCCGAAATGTTTTAAAATGAGGAAAATATAGCCCTACGAAATTTGCAAATTTTGTATTAATTCAAGTCCGGATTGTGAGGGGAGGTGCGCACCTCCCCTGAGAATTTTTGCACCTCCCCTGAAAAGTCATGCACCTCCCCTTGGGAAAGTTTCAATGATAGATCAAAGTGAAAATTTGACATTTTGTGGTTGCTTAGGGTCTACACTTCGTAAGAAGGTTTTTCTGTAAAATTGAAAGAGTGATAGCCAATCATCTCTGTGTCAAGTACCCTTTTAATGCAATATTTTGAAAGAAGCTTTGTAGTAATTGTAATGAAGGGCAAAATTGGATGAGTTGTACTGTCATGATTCATTAATACACTGATGTCGAATTTCGCTAGCTACGCCACTGCTTCCCATCAAAACTGTGCCTTCCAACTCACAACCCAACTTTACAAAATTCGAACATTTTGGCCAAATGCTAATGAGGGGATTACAGGGACCGCCGTTGACGGAGTGCATAATCACTAAGAACTACAGTGAAACACAGCCGCTTGCAGGATCCAGGAGCCTAGGTGATAGTAAGCCTTGGATATTGCTTTTCCAATCGAACAATTAGAGCTGATAAGGAAATTGGCACATACACCCATCACCTTGCCAACGCTAGAGGGTTGTCCCCCATCCATCCCTATACATCCCAAAATACAGTACCAACTTACAGCTTTAAGTTTGGACTTCAAAGTTTCAATCTCTTTCTTTTGATCAGCATCACCAGTTCCCAAAAATTCCTCCAAGTTCATGTCTTTCAAAGAAACGTGCACCCCTTTCCTCTCAGGAGATAATCTACGTCTAGGATACGCACTAGAAGACTCGGTTAGTGATCGAGATTCTCTTCCTTTTTGTGAGTCTTGAAGTTTCACAATTTCCAAGTTTTTGTTCAAAACATCTTGTCTAGAAGTGAAATATTGAAGTCATTAATGATTTTTAATATTTCTTATACTCTCAACTTCACGAGCAAAATACAAGGATATCAGACCGTATGAAGACAGCTTCATACCACGGTAATTAATTCGTAAAGTTCATGTACGGGTTGTTCGAAAGCTTGTTAGCTTAATCCTAGCTTAACGAAAAACGTCAAAGCTATCTCCCTAATAGTTTGCTTTTTAACATGGAAATATTTTTCACCCCTCCTCCACCCACTTATCTCCTCTCACGTCTCTGAACCCCTCTCCACCTAGCCGCCTCCGCAGGCATCTCACCCGGGGAATCGAGTGGTCGGAATAACCATTCGCAGGCTAAAACCCACAGAGAGGCCTGCGGAGGAGGTTACTCTCCACCCCTGTCTCTCCTCTCACTTTTCTAATCCCCTCCTGTCCCACGTCTCTCCTCTCGCTTTTCTCATCTCCTCCCCACCCACGTATCTCATCCCGCTTTTTTCATCCCCTCTCCACCAAGTCTCTCATCTCCTCCCCACCCACGTATCTCCCCACCCACGTATCTCCCCTCACGTTTCTCATCCCCTCCCCACCCGCTTCTCTCCTCTCACTTTTCATCCCCTCCCTACCCACGCCTATCCTTTCTAGATTACACCACTAGGAGAGCCAAGTTTTTGAGGACAAAATTTTGACCCAGGTCCTAGCAAACCTTAATTAACAGTCAACCCAGACCATGGTAGGAAGATCAGTATATATTGAAGTCATGAAAGACGGGACCCGCCAAAACTTGAAGGGATTCCCATGCAGTCTGACGTTGTTGGTTGAGACTAGATCGCGCGTCATGGCGTTTTTGTTTAAAACTTACACAAGCGTGTGGAAATACTCCAGCCTACAGTACTGGTAGCTTGCAAATGGCAGCATAAATTACCAGTGTGGTTATATCACTGAATGAAGTTTACCACTTTACCTTACCTCAGAATTTGAATTTGCTCCGAGAGATTAGCGTCTTCTTCAGGCTATAATGTTAGCAAACAGAATGGCTCAGCGGTAAATGTATATGACCAAATGAATTTTAAACAGGGTGTATCAAGAAGAGGTACTCGACCTTTGGTATGTTATCTTGTGCATGTTATTAATTTAAAACTACAGTTCGTTCACACTACACCGGAGGGAAGTAATGCCGGCAGAATATACGTCGTGTGTTCAGATTATACCGTTACAGTTTGTTTAAAAATTAAATTAGCGCTCATGTAAACTAAAATATTTCAAATAAAGCGAAGAAATTTAATATACGAAATGCAAAAAAGTAACGGCGTTTGTGTTCACACGAAGCCGCCAAGCGCTGCATTTTCATTTCGCTCCGTTTAGAAACCGTGCTCAAATAGCTGCCTCGTCCCTCGTCGTTTCAGTTGAGAATAGAGATCAGTGGAATGAGCGCGGTGCGCTCAAATAGAGGGATTCAAGGTTTCCGACCTATCTATTGTTTTCACCATTGTGTTTGTATCCCTGCACTATTTATTTCGTTATGGCGTCAGAAACCTTGAATCCCCCTATTGTTACGGCGAGAGGCCACGGAAACATTTCGAAAGTGGATGGGCACAGGTCAAAAGGGGCATTTTTGTATAGGACCAAAATCAAACGATTTTATGTCTTTGATGAGCCGAACGAAATTTTTTGAAAATATGGAGTCTCAATAACGTCGGCTAAATACTGCAAAAAGGGCACTTTCTTTCCAGCAAAAGAGGGCGTTCTTTCAAGAAATACTTTTTTCTTTCTGTAAATGGGGCACTTTTGCCCAGAAAAAAAGGGGCACTTTTCTCAATTTAAAAAAAGCATTGCCCCCCTCCCCGTTCCGAGGCCCCTGGCCCTGGTTACGGCTAATTGTGACTGTTCTGCGTCGTTTTTGAACTGCCCCAGCGTAGTGTTAACATACAGTGGTCTAAGTTTATAGATTTAGTTTTTTTCATAACTCAAATGACATATTTTTATATGATAATAATAATCATCATCATTTATTTTACACGATAATCCCAAATAGCCATTAGTCCATTACCATTGGAGTTCATCCTGTGTAAAGTAATCCAAGATGAAGTCGGATAACGACTCGTAAATTCCGGATCCCGGACTCTATCCAGAATGTTTCCGGATTCCATCGTCATAAAAGTTGATGGATTCCTTTATCTGGATTCCTGATCAACAAACTGGATTCCGGATCCAACTCTATGGATTCTGAATTCCATGCTCTGGATTCGGGATTCCGAAGCGTAAATTTTGGTGGATTGCGCATTCCTTTACAGAGGGCAATGTAGTCATGCCAACCTAAAGGGCCTCTTGTCCCAGGAAATATACGTCATTTGCTGCAGCTGAATCTTCGATTTGAAAGCAATAGGTTGCACTTGAGATGTTATATTTTGCGCAGAAGCAAGTAAGGGACTTGGCAAATCACCAACACAGTATATCTAGCATACAAATTTATACGGATGTCTAGTCTGAGGTCTAGTCCAACAAGACGTAAGAAGTTTATTAACTTTTGCAGTTTATACATGTGAGTAATATAACTTGATTATCCCCAAACAATAGAACAATAGTCTGCGTCATGTTGCAGAAGACTTTTTGTAATAAATTATGTTGTGGCTAATGAGCAAAAACTCCTTGAGGCTGCTCCATTTACTGTTCTAGAACATCTGAAACACTGTTCTGGAACATTTGAAACACTGTTCTGGAACGATATGAAATGGAGTGAAGACGGTGTTCTGGAACAGTGTTTAGTTTATTATATATGCATGCAACCATGCATTACTATATTCATTAGTTATTCACATAATAAATAGAAAATAACACATGGGTGCGCGGAAATACCAGATTTATTTCGAGTGTTGAACATGATATCTCACGAGTGAGCTATCATGTTCAACACAAGAAATAAATCTGGTATTTCCATGCACCCATGTATTATTCTGTTTATTATATAGAGGACAGTCTTTGAAAAGCGATAATTTTTACAGAAAAGCGATAATTGAAAAGCGATAATTTTCACATGTGAGATTATTATGAATATTAATCTCACATGTGAGATTATCACTTTTATCAGTGCTCGAAATCTCTATAAAGCACTATACTTTATATAATAAATCGTATTAATAATGATTTGCTGTTATTTGTATATCTAAGTATGCTATTGTAACGTTTAACTTGTTGATTTTGCCCAACCATGGCGTTCAAATAGCATTTTATAAGTATATATCGATATATAGCGGTTAACCCTACAAAATAACATTTTATGCAGTGTGCATTGGATACACAGAATCTGTCGCCCCATTTACAATCACGTGAAAATGGGCAGTCTCACGTGTTTTATAAACTTCTAGTTCAAATTTGTCGACAAGGTTGGTGTCAAAATGATCAGAAATGATCAATTCTTTATTATATGATCAACTCTTTATTATATTTGAAATCTCAATCCAAAATTTCATTGCATACTCCAAGTTCCCGAATAACCGATGACGAAATCATATCGAGTTCGTTGATTGCCGCTTTATACACAAAAGTACACAATGACAGCGATTAAGAGAACCGTAATAAAAAATAGAACATAAAGACTTGGCTTAATCTGCTGCCACGCCCCACGCTTTACCAAATCTAATTTCACATTTTTTCTCGGGAAAGGTTCGTCAGGTACCTCATGGCCAAGGAAATCACACAATGGTTTCCATCCTTGCTTCACGTCGAACACGAGAAGCCTTTCTGCTGGTATGACCCGTCTTACACGGTCGTTATGAGACCGATATCGCTTGAGATGAAGAAACGAGGCGTTAGGATTGTTAGTGCCGAACATGGCGTCATGCAACGGAGTTATTAAACGAGCCAATTTATAGTCGCTCAAGTAAGTCAACATTTTCAGCCACGATGATAGAAATGACAAATGTTCCCTCGCACTCTTTAGCCAGGCATCTTCGTCTCGTATAGTGAGGATGACCTTAGCTTCAGGAAAACACTCAGCGATCTCTTCATAGACAAAACTGGCTGGTGTGTCCGTCACGGCGTCGACATCGTCAAACATGGCTTTGAAATCAGGCACCTTTCCCTGTGCAAACATTACATGCCATTCTTCATTAAAGTTGGACACTTGTTCCAAAAAATCGTAGGTCTTGTATCCTAATCTTCGCAAGGCTACGGCCATCGATTTGGTGCCAGTTTTGGGTGCTCCAGCGCATATAACCTTCATGTTGTCGGAATATATTTATGACCTCTATATCAAATACCTGTATATCATATATTTTCATTTTATAATATAGTATTTCTAAATTCTGAACGCTGATTGGCTAAGACTTAAGAGGCGTAAATGTCAACACGGAAAAATTATTCCTTCATATTTCTTTGTGCTATATTATTCTGCAGTTTACTGCAATTTTGCCCCAATGGTCACATTTCCATGTTTGCCAGTTTTAGCAGCTGGCGCATATGAAGGTTATACCCCATGTTACAAGGACGAATATGTTTCTCTTTGATCTTAAGCAGAATCACAAACCCATCCCCAAGCCTATTGTGTACGAAGCACAAGGAAATTACCTCTTGAAAACGAGGTGATTGGGCGAGAGTGCATTAAACAGTACAGTCTATTTAGCACTTGGACAGACAAACTGTAATTTGGATGGAAATGCAGTTAATGCACTAGGTTTTCAAGGACCAAAATCGAATTCATTAATTTACACCATTCCATGATATTATTAACCCATTGAGTGGCAGCACTCTCCACTTGACAAGTAAAATCGTCTGGAGTTAGACAGAGTAAAATACTAAAGTAGGGTGCATCAGGGTGCATTGCCACTTAAAGGGTTAAGAGGATGCATGGGTTAAGAGGATGCAAGAGGATGTTTGTACATATAGACAGTCTGGTAATTTTCATATAGGTAATGATTAAGTCAATTTTTTTAATTTATAAATTACTCATTAGTCGAGTGATAGTATATATACAAGCTTCACAATTTCATTTCATTTCATTACATTCATCAGAAATGCCAAAATTCAAAAAATGCTTACTGTACCTGTGAATACATATCATCCAGCTTGTAGCTCAACAGCCTTGTCTGTTATTCACTTGCAAGTAAATTTTCTACATGAGGAAGATACTTATACCTGTAATAAAAGAAGTTTAAAACAAAACAAGATAAAATTATTTTAGCAGATTGCATAATGTGGTAACATTGTAACTATGGGCATGGGCACAATATCTTCCCCCAACGGGGGTAGTGTGGGTATACACAGGTGCAATTGACAACAAGCTAAACTGCTAATGCCATTGTAGGGGATTTTTGTACTATACCTATTCTTTTGACCATAGATGATGGGGTGCAGGGGAGCAGCCCACTGATTTTAATATCCCAAGGGTGGGGGTTTGCTTCGGGAAAAATTGCCGAGGCAATTAGTCAAAACATTCTCAATATACCTGGCATTAGCTTCGGCAATTGCCAAATGCTGAGGCGAATTACGAAGACTGAGTGGATCAAACAACATGGTTTCTCCATGAAGTTAGAACTTGACCAATATACTGTGGTCGTAATTGTTATTCCAAAAATATTTAAGCCCATTGAGGGTCAGCACTCTCCCCTTGATAAGTAAAATCATCTGGTATTGGACTGAGATAAATACTAAAGTAGCTAGGGTGCACTATGGGATGTGTGTACTAGGGTACAATGCAACTTTTAAAATGGGTTAACTAATATACACATGCTTGGGCAAAAGTCTGATTGATCCATTGAGCATTGCACAGAGTAAAGGCTCATTTCCACTCAAGAAAAATTTCCATGGACAGAAAAGTTTCCAAAAATATCTTTGTTAAAATAGTTGAAAATTTTCAAGAAAATTTGTGTCAGCCAATCACAGTTTACAAAGTGGAAATTGGAATTTAAATAACAAAGTAGGCCGTACTGCAACATATGCATCAGTCATTTCTACGATTGCCCTCCTGCCTCCACCCGGGCAATTGCACTTTTTTCTTTATGTTGACAATTCCCCAGGGCCCAGGCAGGAAATGTGTGGCAATGCCCCGGCCACGCGCCAAAGAAATTATTTATAGAATGTCTTTTAAGCCTGCAAGCACACAAGAGCTATCTCCTGAGAAAAATATTACTTGTGCTCATTTGCTCAGCACTTAGCTCACCATATGCGTGCGAATTTCACTGAGTTTTTGGACACATGCAACCTGGAGCTAAGAATCAAACATGTTTGAAATTCACACGCACACGATGAGCTAAGTGCTGAACAAACGGGCATGAGTAACATTTTCCTCAGGAGATAGCTCTTGTGTGCTGCAGGCTTTAGACCTCGTAAGACTTCCTTGACAGTAAGTTTTGTTGTATAAAAGCTGCAGCAGTCATATCCCAGTTTTTGAACAACAAAAATGTGCTCGTCTGTTCAGTGGTTAACAATAACAAACAGTAGCAAAATAAACAAGGATTGTCGACACCAACTTAACATAATAACATACATGTCTTCCTCGCAGAAACATCCAAGACAAATGCCCAGCCGAGTGCCCGCCACTGGGCAAAGATTGCAAATGCCCGGGGGGATGGGCAACACTAGAATTGACAGATCTATGCATTTATAGTGGATCAAAAAGGATTAATGCTAGTGAGACCTGGGACATTCCCTTGGGTATGCCGTAACTTCCTCCACTGAAAGAAGACACTGATAGGTGCATAAAAATTATAGTATTTATACCTGCAGATTAGTGAGCTTTTCAATCAGTCAGTTGGAATCTTAATATACTCAGTTTTCTTCTGTATTATTATAATCAGCAAATGACAATTGATTTCCTGCTGAATACAAATCTGTTACTGCTGACAAGCTTGGATTTACTTTGTCACTGGGTGAGCACGTTGTAAAAAGGCATTCACGACCATATTGACTTTCTGATGTGCCTTTATAGTAAACCAATTGACAAATTTTCTGATTTTTATGATTTACTTCAGTGACACATATCCATCTCATTTTCATCCACCAATTTCATAACGAACGTTTTGATCTCTAAGCATCTGAGCATCATTCTGACAGCTTTGTAGCAAACATTAATTTATTTTGTTGATGTTTGAATACTCTGTTGCAGTCAACAGCCAAAGTAGAAAGGAACTTTATCAAAATTTGCCCATTTTGCCGCCAAGCCCGCCATATTTCAGTGCTTCCACTTTGAAAAACCAAAAAATCCTTTTTTTCTCCTTATTTTGACCGAAATTTCCTTCAAAAAATTGTGAAATTTCCTTCAAATTTCCTTCATAAAATTAAATAAAATTACGTTGAATACTCCAAAATCAACCTTAAAACAGCCTTTTTCTCAACATAACAATCATCTGGATGTTCAATTTATCATTGCTGTAAAGTCTAATACAATTATAAAAGTGGGGGAGGGAGTGCCCACCGAAGGGGGTGATGCAGGCAGTGGCAGAAATCTGGGGGGGGGGCAAGGGGACGGTCGCCCCCCCCCCACCTTCACGGAAAATTGATGAATTTTCGGAAATTTGAACCTAAAAGAGGGCTAAAAACAGTCTTTTCGAGTGCAAATGGGGGGGGGGTATGTTGGAAATTTGAAAGTTTTGTTGGAAATTTAGGAGGCTTTGCCCCCCCGCCCCTCACCGGAAAAAGTGAATTTCCTCACTGATGGTAGGTGACATTCTGGGGATCCAAGGGCATGCTGTCCGGGAAAATTTTAAACTACAGTCTCTGAAATGCCATTTCCTGCACTTTAGAAGGAGATTTACAGAGTTCTAAAGGTAACAAAATGTCATAAAATATCTCAAGTTGTTTTGTCTACATGCGTAACTGAAATAATATCATTTA
>CACRXK020002493.1:24285-42899 GCA_902702795.2 Paramuricea clavata | reverse complement strand
TCTCCAATATTTCAGTGAGTCATGCTTTGGAAATTATTATTACCCAACCCTTGAGTTGTTTTGTTTTTCATTTACCCAACCTTTTACTCACTCAAAATGTTGTTTACCCAACCCTTTTCTCTTCGGTACCACCCCCTGCCATAAATAATGATCGGTCCCTTAGTAGTACTAAATAGGCGAAGGCGTATTTAATTAACTATATATTGGAGAAGTTGGAGGAAAGTATGGGTAATCATGAGATTCTTTGCAGTTTGTCATGGCTAATGTAGCAGCTTAAAATTAACCAACTGTCAATATTTTAAAGGTATATTATTTAAATGATAGAGGTCTGCATGATTTTGAAAAAAGAATGATTATTAGCAAATTATTGGGAGGGCTGCAGCACCCCCACCAGTCCCCCTCCGTTGCTACGGCCCCGAGAAGTAATAAACCTAATAACACCGATTTACGATTTGTTAAATGTTATTCCATGTAAATACTATGATTTCGTAAATCAGTTTATGCTGAGAATACAATTAATAATTATATTATATTTTCTCTGTTTAACAACTAAAATTTTGTTATACTGATTATTGCCGTAATTTTCCGAATGGCCAAACTGATTTTCCGAATATGTTAATTCGAAAAAAGTTGGGGGTTATAACCCCCCCCCCCAAAAAAAAAACCAACAAAAAAACCCTCGCTACGGCCCTGACTATGTCATAAAACTATCTACAGTGTACTTGTATAGACTATTCAACTAATATAAAAAATGTACTCTCAATTGATGATCTTGAGTTTTGCTTTAAAACTATTAACACTTTCTGAATTTTTTATTTGACTTGGTAGACTCCAGGCCACTGTAAATATTCCAGCTAAATGCCTTTTTCAGGTAGTTTGTTTTAGCCTTCGGTGGTAGGAAATCATGTTTGGCTTTTCTCGTTTGCTGTTCATGGACCTCGTTCTTTTTTTGGACCATATTAATTCAGTATTAGAAGACGAAATTCCGTCTAAGACGGGAAACTCGTGTGACGGATTTCCGTCTGATATAAGTATGAAACGAAAACCATCGGACGCGGATAAACCCGAAAAAATAGGAGACCCTCCATCCCAGTCTCTCTTTTAGTGAACGTTACCAGCAGAAACCCGTCTTGATTTATTCGTCTGATATAAATTTAAGACGGATTTCCGTCTAAGACGAGAAACTGATCGTCTAACTGTTCCGTCGTTCAGAATTTATATCAAGACGAGTTTCTCGTCTGAGATGAGTTTTCCGTCTTAGACGGAAATCCGTCTTCTAATATGAATGACATGCATCGATCATGTGATGCTGGGTGTAACTCTTCCTGCTTTCCGTCGTAACTTTTCGATGCGGCGAACATAATCAAATTAAATGCGGCATACGTTTTTACAGATACAGTGCCATGCAGAATTTTCAGTACTAAATTGCTATTATATCATATTATGTTGAACCTGTAAGGCATAATGACATGACAGTTGCCGTATTTTGTCCCGTATTGAACCTGATCAAAACTTGCCGATTTAGATGGCCGCTCTCCTGTCGTACTTATTATCGTTGTATCAGGTTCGGCGCATGAACATTTCGCCGTCCTATTCCGGGCCTAATATTAACGAAAATGTTGTCCATGAACGAGTCGGAGCGATTAATCCACCATATCGATAACTTAGCAGTTAACAGACAGCGGTAAAATGTTATTTATTTTTTAAATACAATAAAGAAATATATATGCCGTATATATATCGTTTTCGAGTTTTCGGGCGGTATAGGGATAATACATTACAGTAGTCAGATAGGAAGAACGTAGCTATAGTCTAATAGTATAGAATTCAACCGACGCGGTTCAATATTGAAACTGCTTACGCCAAACTAATTTCGTTTCCAAAACTCAAAAGTATGCATGGGTTCTTTATATGTCTTACCGTCGAATATCGGCAATGTCATTGGCGATCAGAAATGCTTTACATCCAGTTTTTATATGTACTTTTTATAAATTATTCGATATAGATTATATAGTTTTATATATTAAGAGTATATAGAAAGTAAACTATATATTAGCAACGAAAACAACTTAACCTAATGCTGAGCCTATAAGAAGAACTTGCCTTGCATGCCTTTGAATAGAATATTACCTTTGAATTGAATAGACTTTGAGAGAACTTACCTTTGAATTTCACTAGAAAAACAGCTTGCAACCTTGACTGTGGACGTTGTTAAAATGATAGATCAGGATATTTCCGCTATATTTAAATTGCTGAAACAGGAAGACAATTGCATGCATATAGGCCTATGGGCTTAATAGTCTCAAGGCTGATTTCCACTGTTGCGTTTTTCATACATGCGTATTCGCATTAAAACTTTAAATCCGTTTAAATGTTACTTATGAAATAACCAAATAAATAAAGCAACAGAATTTAGTGTTCCGCAAGTTTTATAGTATGCATTTGTTAACTTATATTTGTAAAATATTTAAAAAATAGAAGGATTCAAAGTTTTACGTGCATGTACGTGCGTACGAAAAACGCAACAGTGGAAATCAGCCTTTAGACGTCCTTACGTCACGTCACTGTCAATCAATGAATATTTGACCTGCAGGCCACATGTGTCTCATATTGCAGATATTCGTTTTCTTTATATTGACAATGTCGCCATGCATGCTTGCATTGGCTTCATTTACATATGATGAGATAGTATAGTGAAGGATTTATACCTTTAATTGTTGATGGGACAATTAATGCTGAGAAATGAATACACGCTGCATGCAAGGCGGAATGGCATTGCGCACGTAAAAAATGTCGCGAAATTTACATCAGTTTTCGTTCCGCACTCCACAGGCTATTCCGCATGCCATTCCGCAGGCCATTCCTCATGCCATTCCGCCTTTTACATTCACCGTGCATGCATGCGTGCATGTTCCGAGTGATTTTGGTGAATGCTATAATAAATCAAGTAATGATTTTTGAAACGCCTCGCTATTCGTGCATGTATATAACGTCAAGATAGACAAGTCTTTATTAATAAAACAATATACAACAACCGTGCGAATTTACATGCATATTCATAATTCATGCATAGATAATTTGAAGTTAATAATGGTATTATAAAATTTAAGAGTATATAGAGTTATAGACTATAGTCTTATAGACTTATTACTTATATTAGCCCTATAGTTCACTGTTCTTAACTTCATTTCTGCAAGATTAAAAAGATTAACAAATGTTTTCTGAACACTGAAAAAGTGTATGCATATATATGCATGCCAAAGCTGGAAAATGAAATAATGTCCTCGTGTAATTAAAGCCTGGTTTCCATATGTGATATGGTCGTAAAGATTGCATGAGTCATGCACTTTCTCATCAGCCGAAATACAACATTTTGGAACTGAAAATACACAGACTGGTCATAGCTAGAAATACTTATGATTTATATGTGGTTTACAGGTATAAACTATTATAAACTGGCCGTTGGCGTTGACTACTTGACTGTATAATGATAAGCATGTAAATTATCTAAGACTAAGTTGTGAATTGGGTATAAACAAACGTTAGCCAAATTTGTCTATTGCAAATGGACAACTTGCATGTTAGACTAAATTTTAATCGAAGTCAATTAAGATTCAAACATCACAGCTAAAAAGAACATAATGAAATTAGTAAAATTGCAAAATTTGGTTGCGAAATGTTATAAAGCTTGAACAATATATAGCCGTACGCGTGCAAAGTTTCCAAATTTTGTCATATGTTTGTATTACGCACGGAAATTGCTACCATTTTCGGCTCAAACATGCATGGTAACAATTTCCGCACGTAATACAAACATATACTTAATTGATATACAAAATATGCAAAAAAATAATAATAATAATATAATAAGTATTATGAGTATTATAATATATATATATATATTATATTATATTATTATTATATATATATATAATAATATTATTATATATATATTATTATTATATATATATATTATATATATTATTATTATTATACATTATATTATATTATTATTATAGTATTATTATTAGTGTTATGAGTATTATAATATCTTTATAATACTCATAACTATTTAAAATATAACTTACTAACTCTTTGTATCCTTGTAAATATGTATAGCATCATGTATCCTATAGTCTCATAATTTCTCTGGTATATCATATATATCCATATATACCAATATGTAAATACTGCACGCACACTATATATATTTTCTATACTTTGTATTTTAATGTTTTGCAGGAACCATCTGAAAAACACTTCTTGTGATGTTGGTTTCCTGAATAAATATTATCATTCATTCATTCATTCATTCATTCGTTCATTCATTCATTCAAACTTCGCAAGGCTATATTTTCCGTATTTTACAACATTTCATAACGAAATTTTGCAATTTACTTTTTTTTTCCTAGAGTAAAAATTAGTCTAACATGCGGCAAGTTGTCTATTGAAAAACAAGAACATTTTTTCTTGTTTTCGAATATGGGCAAACCACTGACCTGAAATAAGACTGGATAAAGCATCCTATTGAATTTAGTAATCCGATCACGGTTTTGAAGCCAGAATATTTTAATGAGATGAGATTTATAATTAAATCAGTCAAATTCATGACCTGTCTAATCGTTTGCTGTTTAAGTTCAGTTAGACTATAAAACAAATATCTTCGCCTATGTGACTTGTGAAATATAGCTTACAAAGCCTCCTCGAAGTAGTTTTGGAACGTTTTATACACCACATAATGATTAATGTCTAATAATGAGGCTTATGTATGGCGGCCATATTTGATGGCGGCTATATTTGATAGCTCATTAGTTATTCACCGGCAAATTTAGGAAAAAAGAGAGGCTACTGATGATAAATTCTTATCTAGGCAATATTTGTCCTTTCCCACTAGTGACTAGAAACGTAAAGGAAGATCTGAGTTATTAAAACATGTCCACAACACGTCAACACCAGACTAGATTAATAATTGTGGGGGCATCCAATATGGCCGCCACTGGCTTCACTTATAATATGCACAACATATGCTTTATCCAGTCTTATTTCAGATCAGTGGAGCAAACAGAGAAATACTTGAGAAAAACATTTTCAGATGTTGAGGGTGGAAAACATGGAAACGTTTGAGAATACAAGAAGATTTTCAGATCTTTCTGCAACTGAATATATCATATAGTTACCCTACAGGCCAAACTTAATATCAGTTGCACCATTTTGTCTTTGAGTGTGTTATGAAAACTATTTTAAACAAACCATCTTTAACAATGTAGCGGGACATAAGCAAGCATTTTTATGTGTCTTCATTGGTTTGCATGTATTTTAATAACTTTTTACAATTTCATATTTTCAGTGTGGCATACAAATAGTAAGTACTATCATAATAATATTCATCATTAATATCAATAATTATTGACTATTCCAAGTTCCTATTTGAGTTCGTATAGTTTTTAGCATTTCATTACATTACATTTCATTGATAATAGTTCATCGTATTTTCCAGTTCATATCTTAATTTTAGTATTTAAGAGAGTATATGTTTTCTTGGTTTCAGGCAGTTTGTGTAGCTCGATTGAACTGAATAATCAATTTCATTTTCACAGAATTCAGAGAAAAATCCGTTGTTCCAGAAAATCTTTTGTGGTATGGGAATACTTTGACGAATTTGAATATTGGTACAGCAAGTTCGACATCTCTTTTGGCTAGTGTTTCTTCCCGGAGATCCGCCATCTTGGATTTATTTGCATCAGCCCAACACCGAGTGCAGTTGGTGATCGCCAGAGACGACACCCAATTATGCCTCAGTATCAGGGTGGATCCCAACAAGAACAAGAATCCACCAATCACGAACAAGGATACGCCAACATCCGGGAGATGATCTTCAACGATTGTTAGCCAGCCAATGGAATTTTGTGTGAAACTTTTCAAAATCCTAGCGGTCCAAAAGCCTGATTCCACCACATATCCAAGTCCAGGAAGCCCTGTTGACACTGACGGCAAACGTGATTTGAACTTGCTAAACAGCGTGTTTTGCTCTTGTTGGGTTTCGCGAGTGAACCAGCTTTTAATCCAACCTCTCTGGACCTTGTAAAATTCATGAATAATCAATGAGTTTCGCAAGCAGTCACATTTTAAAGATGACGTCACGTCTAGGTGGGTTGCTGAATGGGCGAGAGGGAGGCTTTCAACATGGCGGCTATTTTTGAAACGCAAAAGAATTAAAAGCCAGGCAGTTTTGATAGTACTAGGTTCTACACCATACTCCAAACATTACCTCTAAACCTAACCTCAATCCTAACCCTAGCATTAATTAACCCTTAACTAAAGCAAACTTTGAAACTTTGAACTATCTTGAAAACCTCCATCTTAGCCATTACCGTACGTCCGTCCTAGCATGGTAGGCGCACATGAATCTTGAGCCCAATCGCGAACCTATCCTTTACCCTACTGTGCATGAAACACGAACAAATAACTACATGAAAACGAGGCCATTGGGGCAGCAGAGCAGTAGACAGTACAGTCTATTAGGCCGTGTTTACACTATGACACTACGGCAAATTTACCGTTGCGTACGAGGTTGCGTATTGATTTGCATCTGGAGTGTCACGCGTGGTGGTCCGCAGTTGGTGCGCTACTACGCTACGACAAGCCACTCTAGAGTCTATAGGCCCGTTTACACTTGCTATTTTCGCTGCGATTTCTAGTGCAATTTTCGTCTTCTAATGCATGTGAACGAGTGGATGAGAAATGAATGTTTTGAGTATGTGTATCCTCATCTGAACATTTATAACTCATCCACTCGTTCACATACATCAGAAGAAGAAAATCGCACCTAAAATCGCAGCTAAAAATTGAAAGTGTAAACGGGCCTTCTGTTATAGTGTGAACACAATACTAATAAACGTAGTGAATTTTTCACGGAGTGCTAGTCGTAGGTTTACCGTGTAAACGCGGCCTTAGTCTAAAACACTGGCAGTTATAACTCTTCTCTTTATGCTCTACAACGGAAATTTTCAAATTTTACACTTTACCGCGCCGGAGTAATCACTGAATACATACGCCATCAAAACACGCCAATCAAAGAACGGAAAAACCGTCAGCACACACGCCATCAACTTGCGGTACGGTAAAGTGTAAAGTACCCTCTACAACATTCATGTTTAATTTAAACATGACTTACTTCCTTGGTTTGTGTCATGTAGCTGGCCACCCATTGCGATACATAGCCAGTTCGCAGCAGACATACGATCACTCCAATTAAAATAAGATCTCGTCCGATGCGTGTTACTCTGGATTTGAAATTAAAGTTTTGTTTTGAGTACGGCAGCTCCAATGCATAGCCAAATCTTTTTTCGTCCTGAGCCGGTTCGCTTTCCTCCGACGATTCTTCGCCCACCATGGATTTTTCCATTTGTGAGCTTAACGTCTGCAAGATCGGTGCGTTTATTAGTGACGTCATAATTATAAAGTGTTCTCGGTTTTGGATTTGTGTAACACGCGAGAACGCGCGCGTCGAATCACGCACTCATGCATGCATGTGAAAACTAGAATAGATAGATGCGCGCCTGATTGATGGCTTTAATTAATTTAAAATGGAAAGAAGTTACCATATAGGATATTTGTGGCACAGTGATTAATGCATGTTCCTTTCATCTCTATGACTTGAGTCCAATTCCTGCAATATGCTGTTGTCTGATTATAATTTTGCCTTAGTTATGTGTGAGAAGAGTGCTTTTCTCCCGGTGCTTTTGTTCTTAAGCCCTGGGCAAACTGGGAAACATTGTTGCGGAAACATTGTTTCCTGCCAATGTTTCGTCGTGTTTCCAAGAGTGGGCAAACACTAGGAAACATTAGTGAGAAACATAGGGAAACATCAAATGTTTCTGAATTCGCTAGGAAACATTTTTGCTTCTCGGGAAGCAAATTTTGTTTCCGCAACATTGTTTCCACGGGTGGGCAAACAGGGAAACATTTGAGGAAACATCGAGAATCACAAATGTTTCCACAACAATGTTTCCTAGTTTGCCCAGGGCTTTATACTCTGTAGTAATACTGGATGATCATGACTTAACTTTATCTTCATCGAATAGTTGTATCAGTTCTAAACTGTAGAGGTCCGGTAAGGACTGTCGCTTATTGATCCAGTGTTATTACAGGAAGATATCTAAACTAACTTTATTTATACTGGATAGCTCCATCAGTTCTAAACTGTTCTCCCTAGAGGTCTAGTAAGGATCATCGCTTATTGATCCAGTGTTACTACAGGAGGAAACCTAAACTAAACTAACTTTGTTTATACTGGATAGCTCTATCAGTTTCAAACTGCTCCATAAAAGTCCAGTGAGCATCGTCGTTTATTGATTCAGTGTCACTACAGGAGGAAACCTAAACTAACTTTATTCATACTGTTCTCATCGCTTATTAATCCAGTGTTACTGCAGGAGGAAGCCTAAACTAAACAGTCTAAACTAACTTAGTTCATATTGGATAGCTCCATCAGTTCTAAACTGTTCTCCCTAGAGGTCCAGTGTTACTACAGGAGGAAACTGGAATACCCAGACAAGACCGAAGGTGTTTGGTAGTCTAACATGTAACTCACATGCGACTGATGCGAAATTATTAGACTGTATATTTCTGGAATCCAGCCACACTTGCTTAGATGAAAGGCATATGTCCTAACTGCTGTAATTCTCAAGATGTGTGTTTGTATATGCTCTAACAGCGCATGAGCCTGCAGACGTCCAGCTCTCTACACGTGCGTCCATGGCAATTTGAATGCGCCAGATGTCGTTGTCTATTCAGCTGCTTTCCTTTGAACGTTGAAGTGTAATTACGAGACAAAATTGTATTTCTCATTTCGTTATAACAGAAAAATGTTAAAATATTTCATGTGAGAAAAATATAATTGACTTTTCATTAATATGTGTTACGGTTAATTCTACTTCATAAATTAGCTGTTAAGAGTAAATTTGTAAGGAAAAACGTTCTCAAGAGGAATCTATTTTTGGGTGTTTTTTGCATACTAGCTACTTTCCCAAGACTTATTGAAAGTGTCATTTTATTTTTGCTTTTCATATTGCAATCGTGTTGTTGGACAAACACGAATTTAAACTTCTGTTAATGAGTAGCAAATTTATTACCATGGTAACACTATTTGTTGACATACATAAATTTCATCTATTCAGAATGATAAAGCAATGAAATTGAACAGAAAATATTTGTTACATTGATGTTATTAATCAGTTTTGACTTGCCATTGTGAGTGGGTGCCATACGGTAATTCGCCCATGAAGCAGCAACGCCATTTCTATCTACACAACGGATTGCATTCAATATTCATTCTCGTTTTCTACGGATTCATTAAGACATCTGTTAAAGTCAGCGTCATAAAGACTTTTAGAATCGTTTTCTGGACGGTTTTTCAAGTTGCAGTTTAATACCGTGAAGGCGAAGACGTATATAAACTATAGCTGTCCACGGACTGTGTAAATCAGAAGTTGTATAATACTACTCGGCAATTGTCTTTTCATAGACATTTTTTTGTTTAAGATACGTAGTTTGTCCAAGACTCAGAGATTATTATCTTAGCATTTCTTTTGAATTTTTTTATTTATACGCGAGTTTGACTCGTTTCAACGGGCTTACACTCAGTCGACAAATCACAAAATGTAAATTCTGGAGAAGCTATGGACAAATGGTCACCGAATTGGACAAAAAAATTGAATACTTTTATAAAGAAGGTGTTTATGTGATAGACTATTTGTATCATATATTTGGGAATTGATTGGAATAGAAGACAAATATAATTCTATTATACCTATCCATGCATTTGCCTTGTTGGTAAATTATTGGTGGAATTTTGGATACATTTGCAGATATTGTTCAAAAGATTATTTAAAACAAATTGAATTCTGATTTGTAATCGTTTTGGAATATCAAAGGAGAGGAAATTATCAACAACTTGACAGAATTTGCCTGACGTCTTCATAAGCCTGGATCGTGAAGAATAAGTGTGACAGTTATTCATTAATTATCGCCTTTGAACGAAAATATTAGTGAAATTTACTGAACGTTTGACACAACTGAATTTGTATAGTTTCGTATTCATATAATGTGTCGAGTGTGGGAAATAAACGAAACCCCAAATTTTTTCAATGACTGAACTTTTACGGAACCAATAATTTATTTAAAATAGTCGAAGCTTTGAATTCGGGAGGTAAAGGTCATATATTCCACACTTTTGCACATTTTTATAGCACATGGCAGAGCCAACACGCGCGTGGTGTATAAACTGAGAAAGATCAAATTGGCCACAGATCAACGAGAGTTTCCAACGAGAAAGTTTAAGCGACGAAGAACGGCGTGTTTCGACTTCCGAGAAATTTCCAAGGAGAACTATTCCTGAAACTCCAAATTTCACAAGATTTAAGAGTACAAACTTTCAATTTACATGTAAAGGCAAAGACAAACATATCAAAATGAAAGGCAAACCGATTGTTTATTTTTCCGCGCGCCATACATTATCACCTGCTTTTAGACGCGCGATGAAATCCCTTTCGCGTCACGTGACCATAGTAGGCGAAAACGAAGACCCCGAAACAGCTTATGCATCGATAAACGATTGCGATGTATTTTTACTCTATCTACACCCTGGATTTTGCCAGAAACTTTTCCTGATCTACGAACTTGGTGTCGCATTGGTTCTACGAAGACCTATCGTCGTCATCCGAGAAACAGACTTGAAATTCTCCGAAATTTCCATCCCCAATCATTTCTATGACATTAAACTTCTGATACCGCCAAGTAAAAGTGGTCCATTCCAAACTTGCAACGTTTTTGGAAAGACCTATAACTCGCCGCTAGCCTTGGGGGACGTTTTGACGTACGGTTACGAGAATTCGGTGGTTTTTTGCCCCGAATTGCAAGCTAAATGCATTGCATTGCTACTGGACAAGATTTTTAGCTTATCTCGGGAGCTAGGGAGTTTACTTAAAAGACGCAACAATTCTGCTGTTAACATAAAATTACAAAACAGCAAGTCAATGTTGGGCGTACATGGCTATTCGAAACAAGCAGAATACGGCTTTAGCAAAGACAAAATATCTTTGCTTCCATTAAACGGATATGAAAATGACAAATTAAAAACCAATTCACTTCTTAATGAACGCAAACTGGAGAAATTAAGCTCTAATGAAAAAAGAACATCAATTAATGACACTCCAGAAATTAGCATCAATCACCTTGGTGGCCAAGATCAACATTTCACGGATAACACCTCGGAAAACCCGTTTGAACCAGTCAATCCGGTTATATACGAGTTTCAAGATCCATCGCAAGAAGACGCGGACGAGGGCCTGGTTATGAGCGACTCGTCGTCAACCTGTGATGTCACGTATTTGAATGATAAGACTTTTATTGCGTCAGCAAATACGTCACCACTACCAAGCCCCATTGCCCCCCGAGAAATTTATTACCCAACAGCCCTGCCCGTGTATCCAATGGAATTATGTTTCCCGCCATTTCAGATTGAGAAATTGCATTTTGATAAGCACGCTTTACAGATTGCCAAAGCAGACAAATTGCCCTCCATTGTACGACGAAGAATCATGAGAAAAGAATTGTAAATTGGCAGAGAGCAGAACCAGATGTGATTGGTTAATCGGGTGGATTAAACGCAACTGATTGGTTAATGTCCCTTAATGGTAGCGGTAGTGGTAGTGGTAGTAAAAGTAAACTGAATGTAACGACCTCAATTATGATTTTTTGATAGCAGTTGTTTATATCTTTGACTATATATTCAGTTCACAGCCCTAGTTACGAAAGAATAAAAAAAGGTCACTGAGCGTATATAGAATTACTTTACAAGTTAACTGTGTTGATTGTACAATACTCATTTTCGTACAAATAGCCGTGATAATTCACAACTTAGAAGAAAAAGCATGCCAATAGTCATTGTTTTTCCAGTTTAAGAAGAAAAGAATGGAACGAACACTGCGAAAAATACCTGAGTGTTTTGATTCAAAACCCTTGAGCAAAATAATGTGCCCACACATGCAGTGAATCAAAATTTTGAGTAAAATAGACAAATTTGGCTAACGTTAGATTATTACACACGCAAAAATCTCACATCTTGTGGCAAGTCTGCCAACAAGCATTGAACAACTTTGGAACTGGTTAACAGTTTAACAACCGTGTTGATATTACCAGACTTAATTGTTGCTAGGTTGTTCCAACAAGTCCGATACGGTCATGATATGACAATCAATTGCGGCGGTTACAATCTTATGTCGTCAACCTGTCACAATTCCAAGAGCCAATCTTAGGCAAGGACCTTTTGTATAGTGAGGAACCAATTAAATGAGTTGGGAATACCATTAATTGGTTTTAGAATTCCTCATTTTAAAGGTATTTAAACACATTTGATAGGATAGTGTTTCGTTTTGACTGCTATTAAAACTATATCCTATGATAAACTCCATGCTGGGATGATTCTATCAGTTCAGTGTTACTGGTGTCTCGTCTTTATATTGGGTCAAATGTTAATTACTGCACACTAAATGAAGAAACACAACCTAAACTAACCGCTTTATATATACTATTCAGAGGGCGCCATTTTTAATATTCATGCCTTGTATGAGCTCCTTGTGTGAGCTCCGTATATCAGAGCGAGGTTATTGTTGACCAATCCGGCGACAGCCTAGCACAAATAGCCACATGTTGAAAAGCAAACAAGTGACTCGATTTTAATATTTGAATACGCCTGTTTTATATTGATTTCTTTGAAGAGCCATAGCCTATACGTAGTTGCTTTTAAAGTTAGCATTTTGAAGACCTTTATTTCGAGGTAAGTTTGTATCAAATTGTGTGTATCTTGTTACAAAACTGTTTCAATTGCTCTATAATTGTTACATAGTGTACATTTGATAGCTTTCAAATATTTACGCAAGTGAATAGGCCTACGTTTGATCGTTTAACATTTCGATTCATGTGTATGATGCCAGATTCGTGATTGTAATTAAAACTGCCGAGGAATATCCCATAGGCTGTGCCGAACAGGACACGGATTCGTATATATCGACCCTTATTTCTCCTACTGTTTGTATATTTCAAACCGGGAGTAACTGTGGTCAAACAAGGATACGAGTTGGCAGTGACAAATTGTCACTGCCGGGGGCATTTCAAGGTCTATATAAATAAAATGCTGTGCTGAGTGGTTATATTACTACCTTAAAAAACAAGCAGAAACTCGACGTTTCGAGCGAAGGCCCTTCGTCAAGAGTTAGTGAAGGGGCGACGAAGGCTTCGCTCGAAACGTCGAGTTTCTGCTTGTTTTTTAAGGTAGTAATATAACCACTCGGCATCGCAGCATTTTCACATTGCCATTGGTACTACCTACCCTGGTACAGACAGTTTTACTATATAAATAAAGGTTTGTTCCAACTATGTTTTAACTTAAACGCGGTCTAGTTTATTAAAACGCAACAATTTAAACACAGCATATCAAGTTTAAAAAAATAAAATTGGCTTGTGTTTTATGATTTTTGCATAATGCAATGTGTGATTGTAACGCTCATGTACTCTCATCCTCGCTTGATCCTGGCTTTATACAATTGTACACCATTGGCTTGTTACGGCACCAACGTGTAATGTCTTATTAATTTTGTCTGCATCTTATTTTGTTTTTATTAGTTTTCATACTTGTTATATTATCGCAATTTCAAGAGTTCACAGATTCCTGTGTTGTGAGAAGCGAATCCGGTATCTAGGGGAATACATAATCCCTTAATTCTCGAACCGAAGGCGATTAACGCCCGTATTCTAGTGGAGGTTTAATCCAGTGAGCTTCTCTTGAGTGTCAATGCTGTTTTTGAATAGCTGGAGGGTGAGTAATCACGTAGTAAGGTAGGACACTAGCCCTCCAGCTATTCAAAAACAGCAATAACACTCCAGAGAAGCTCATATTGAACCTCCACTCATTGAGTGTGAGTGTGAGTGAGCTTTTAGAATACAGGCATTAGTGTTGTTGGCAAATTAGTACCGACACGTTGACGTCCAACAATATATCGATCTACCTTCAACTAAAAAAGACGCCTTATACCACTACTAACAATAATACTAACACTTATACTAATTTGCCAACAACACTTTCTGACTCTCACATCCAGAAACTCGCATTCCAATCATTCCCATGATATACTGTCTATCAACAAGGAAAACATTTTGTAAACATTACAACATTTATAAAGCCCAGAAGCATACTTAAACTGCCATTTATATAGTGTTATTGACATTTTTATGTTTGTAAGCGTCTGCGATTTGTTTGCCTCGTATACCCAGGCACGGTTCGGGTCCTCCGCGGGGTTCAGCTTAACCGCTGAACTATATACAACACCGAAGTGATTGCTTAGCTCGATTTGACTGAAATCATTGCTTAGCGCGATTTTCCTTATAAGCGCCTGGGTATACGAGGCTAGTATTTTGTTCAAAAATATATTGTGTTCTAACGTGTGCTTTTCCATATTAGAATACTGTTTTTGTTTTTCATTTAGTTTCGAGGAACAGTTGAAGAATGTCAGTGAACAAAATTTTACTCGCTCTGGGAGTTGTGGTCACTATCTCAGCTATGGGTAGGAAAATTGTCTAATTTTCTTTTTCTAACGAATTATCAGACAAACTATGTTTTCTTCGAAAGGGTTAGTTTGAGAATCGTGCTTGCTTTGATGACTGTGCCACTCATGAAGCCTCAATAAACAGCCAGGAATAAATTTATTTTCATTTAAAGATGTATTAAAATTATTTTGTTTTTTTACACGAATATACAGTTAAAATAACTGTCTAATGTTTTGTTTGTGTAAAGTGTTTTAATATTTTTTTGTTTCAAAATGGTTATATGCGTATAAGAATTTTTCGAGAATTTTAATAAATATTTCAATGAAATCGAGTAAAGCTTTCTTGGCTACGAAGGAGTCATGAGTACATTGCATCTTGTTGTTTTAGGGAGTGCTCTGACATGTAATCAGTGTCGTTACACATCAAAACACCTAAAAGCACAACAAATGTGCGCCGGAAATTCAACAGTCAACTGTACCACAGGGCACTGTTACACAACGAAATATACCCTTGCTGACGGCACAGTAACTGTTGAAAGAGACTGCGCCAACAGCGATCCTAACAATAAGGATTGTCCCGATGCTGAAGAAACATGTGAACGCAGAACCAAAGCATTTGCTTTGAAATCCTGTGTTGCTGCGTGCTGTCAGACCGATAATTGCAACAATTATACCCCCAGCAGTGCAAGTGGTGTCGTGGCGACCAAGTTCATTCTCTGTTTGATGGTGATCGCTGGTTTTCTTTTCGCTTGATACTAGTGCTAGTGTAGTCTAGTCTTTTACTAGTTTTATCTTAACTCAATTGTTGTAATTTGATTTAGATATAAGTAACTGTTTATTTATTTGCTGCTTGATGATATAATAAAGTGATTGCGTTTTTTGTGCCTTACATGCATTGATTTCGCTTGCGCTAAGCCAGTGAACCTGGGACCTCTTCATCTCCAGGTGAATGCTCCAGCAACTGAGCTACCCTCGCCTGGATGAATTTAGCAAGAGATGATGACTATTAAAGTTGCTTTATCGGATAAAGGATAAAAGAGTACACTCAAATGGAGAACTTGTTGTAACAACTGGCCTCTGTAGACTGTAGCTCTGGGGCCGGTTGTTCAAAGGTGAGTTAGCGCTAACCCCAACATACATTTAATTAATATACCCAATAGCCTCTTTCCATGTTAACTTATTTTAGCTTGTCAGGGGCAGATAAAGATAAAATTCCCATGTTGTGGGTTGAATTTAACCTGCCCGAATCCAGTCCGAATTGAAGGATTTCAGTGAAATGACATCTCACACGAATAAATCACTACTTAATTAATTTTGATCCAGTCCTAGGAATGAATTAATTTTGATCCAGTCCTAGGATCATAGTCCAGTGTTATCAGGTGAGCAAAATAAAGCAATATGGTTGGCTAATTTACTCATGAATTAATTAATTATTAATGAGTTTGAGATGGATCATTCTCTCTGGCATAAATGTCGGACAAACTACGTTTCCTTTGCCCAAGTTAGCCGCCTATAAACAGTGAGATATGAATCCATAACTTTATGTTCTTCTAGGGAGTGCTCTAACATGCAGCGAGTACATGTCAATACACGTCAGAAGATCTGAAAACAAGAGAAAAGTGCGACTCGAGTAATACGGTCAACTGTACCGAGGGGTACTGTTACACAGCACCTTTCACCCAAATTGACGGCACGGTAGTTGTTAGCAGAGACTGCGACTCAACCCTGTCGACAAATTCTGTCCAGATGCTGCTAAAACATGTCGTGACAAAACCATAATTTATACCATAAATTGAGATCCTGTGTTGGTCCGTGCTGTAATAAGATCGATAATTGCAACAACTATATACCAGCACTGCACCCGCCAACAGTGCAAGTGGACCAAGATCGTTCTCTGTTTGATGGTGATCGCTGGTTTATTTTTCCCGGATGTACTTAAGTACTTTGGGTTTTGTACGACTGCTAGTGTGGTCCAGTCTTTTACTAGTTTCAGTCTTACTTTACGGGCCGAAATAACTGCTTATTTAGTTTACTGTTGATGATATAAAAAAAGTGATTGATTAATTTGTTAGGGTTTTTTGCCTTACGTTCTTCTATTGCATTCTTTACTACCTACCGTGACCGTGCACAAATTAACATAAACATACTACAATGACTTCTGTTTAGTTTCCAGATGAATAGCAAAGAATTGTGCAGCTCAAAAAGGCCAAATATAGTATGGGCCTAACTATAACAACATGAGCTCCACCTTTGAATTTACTGTACGAGTAAATTATTAAACACGTCCGAATTTATCAATATGATAGCTTTTCAAAAAAAAGATTTAAAAATGTTTAAAAAAGTTAAAAAAGCAAAAAAAAAGTTCAAAAAGTTAGATTTTCAAAAAAAGTTTAAAAAAGTTAGATTAGGGGTTAGTGGTTAGGGGTTAGTGGTAAGGGTTTAGGGTTAGTGTTAGGGGTTAGGTTCCGCGAATTTATCATATTGATAAATTCAGACGTGTTTAGCAATCAGTACTCATATAGTAAATTTAAAGGTGGAGCACATGCTGAACCATAAGCACAAGTACCTCATAATATTTTCAGTGGCGTCATATAATGGTACTTATATTCTAACCAATGAAAAATGATCATGCAAAATTATTTCACAAAGAAAAGTACAAATATTTATGTACACGCTAAGCTCTTGTCGCTCATTCACAAAATCTTTCAACCATCGTCAAGTTTGAACGACGTTCGGTTTGGTAAACTATATAAGAGGTACGTTTTGTAAATTCAAATATAGTTCTTAATTTAGACCTTTTACTGTTGGTCAAACCTTGGATAAAGACGAAGCGAGAGTTGATGAGAGTAGCTAGTGAGGGTTTGCGTGCGAGTTTCTTCCCATGTCAAACGAGAGCAACAGTTGCAGACCAATCTCAAGTCATTCCGCCAATCCGCCTGCTGGACCGAGCCGACTGACTTCAGACCGCCATGAATTCAGACTGGGATGAATGTAAAACCACAAATACATTTCAGAATGATTTCGGCTGTAACTTTGACATTGGAATAACACTGACACAGTCAAACGAGAAAAACTGACGGAAACTCGGAATAAAACTCAGGAAACTCCATGAAAATAATTTGAATCAGGATCCAGTTGTTCAAAGGTGGATTAGCGCTAACTCTAATTGGTTAAATTTTAAGCCGCTGTTTTGGTTCGTATAGTAAAATTTAATACGCACGTCTGTTTATTTCCACACTTGCTTTGGATTCTAGGCTAAGCAAGGGTTATAAGCTTATCGACTTTCGAACAACAGGCTTCAGCTGAAAATGTTGACAGTTAATTAAGTTTCAAGGCCTTCAGAAGTAAATCAATATTGGGGGGGGGGGCGTTGGAGCCGGCTCAAGAATAAATCTGAATTGTTTTCGCACTTTTCCAGGGTTTTTTGTGTTTTGCTTATAATTATAAGTATATATAATTTATAATATAATAGTTTTGTTTGTGGAAACACTACGTAAATTTATTACTGCATTACGTGGTGTTTCCACAAACAAAACTATTATATATTTTATCGCCATGCAAACGTACAAAGAACTTATATATAATTTGTGTGTTTTGAAATTATTGAGGGCCCCCCCCCCCCCCCCCCCCGCTTCCGACGGCCTTGAGTTTAGAGTTAACTCTCATCAACTCCTGTCGTTTCACTGGACTTTAGATTATTACTCAAACACCAAGTGCCTAACCTTACATAGTCTATATAGGAATTCGAGAATGTAGACATAAAGAGAGAAATATAAGCACATGAGACACAATACTGTAATTTTAAAAGTGAAATTTTACAGTGAATATCCAAACCCAAGGACAACGCCAACGGTAGCCTGCATGGCAGGCGGTACGTAGGAAATACCGCCTGCCGCAAAACTGGGTGTAAATGAACTACCGCCCCTGAAGCATCAACGCTATTTATAGATGCACAGCCCCCCAAGCTGCTCCCAAGTCCCAACTGCCCAACAGCCCCCCCCCCCAGCCCCC
>CACRXK020002493.1:0-16493 GCA_902702795.2 Paramuricea clavata | reverse complement strand
CCCCCCCCCCCCCCCCATCATGTCTTTGACAGCATAAATTGGCCTGATCACGGTTTTGTCAGGTGGAATTAAAAAAAACACGTATGTTTAAATCAATTTAATTGTAAAAGGCGTAAAACGTTTGAGCTGTAAACCGCATCTTCATCAGCGCGAATACTGCGAGCGGATGAGAATCCGGGCTAATGACCGGAAACTTTACGAAAAGAATATAGGAAACATGTTGTTTTCTGACAATCCAAATCAATTACAGTAGCTCTTAGCTAGTCTTATACACACGTAAAAACGCACAAGTTGTAACAAACCTGCAGCAGACTTGTAGCATTGCTGTCCCAACAACTTGCCAACAGAATGTGTTCGCACTGCTTGTTCCCAGCTTGTTGACAAGTTCTCAACGGCTTGTTGGCAACTTGCATGCTACAAGGTTGTTGGACTCAACAGACTTGTTACAAGTTATTCCAACAACTTGTTATCGTCCTGCAATTCAACAATTTGTCAACAAGTTGCGATTGACAATCTTGTAGCAACTTGATAAAATAAGTACAGCATTGTTAGAACTTGTTGACAAGCTTGCTACAAGCCTGTTGCAAACACATCTTGTTGACAAGTTGAGAGATTTTTACGTGTATAAGTTACATGCAGTCACAAGAAGGTCTTTCACTTTTCAAACTTCCTTCCATTCTAATTATGCACAATTAGAATTTTTCAAGTTCCTTTTACAGTGTGTTTCCATGGTAAAATTAGTGCAATAACTATAATTGTTATGTTTTGTTGAACACCAGAAAAAATAGTTGCCATTCTTTTTTATTCGGAAATTAATTTCTTTGGGATTTTTCGCCAACAGTTGTTAGAATTGTAGACGGGGTCATGATTTCTGGCTTGTCAATGACAATGAACATTCACCTTGCAATATTTGGAGGAATGGTTTCAGGGGCTATGTTTAAGATTGCAGTTGTGCAGCAGTCTTCTACAAAAAAATCTTTTATTTTTCTATTTATTAATTAATATTCATAATTAAGGATTCTTCGATAAACAGTTATATATTTAGCACTTTGAAGAGTGTCGTAGCGTCTTTCTGGTGTAAACCGTTGTCTTATTTGGGGCTAGCGATTGTAATAGGGTCTTAATTGATGGTAGTAATGCTAATTAGTCTAATTAGTGACGTCAAGGAGGTGGTACCACCGAATCTGACCAATGACAGATCATTCTCATGATAGTTCCTCTTTCACATGATAGTTCCTCTTTCGATACGAGATATCATAAATATTCCTATATTATTCTTCTCTCATTCAGTTGATGCTAAACTGTTAACGATCTTCAAGATCGGAAATCGCCTATCTGGTAACAGAGTGTAGGTAAGTTCTCTAAAAACGTTTAATGTTTCTCCTTGCAACGATTGCCCTAATGCATGAGCCTTATTTTGGTTAGATTTTCACTCGGATGCATACCATTTTAGAATACACACCCTTTAGGTTTAATTTAAAGTATATGCTGCGTAATAGGAGATAGTGCACTGCTCACTACCATAATGTCAAGTGGCTGCTGATAATAAGGGATTTACTTAGGCTGTGTAACCTTTCCACGACTTCATGTCTGGAAAACTTCATATGTACATAGAAGTAAAGTTCTGGTTGGTTCCGTTACGTTCTGTGCTTCCTGGGTTTTTCACTGTGTACTCCCTCTCCAAAAACAACGCTTCCACCATAGTTGTTTTCCATGATCAATATCAGTCATAAGGAGCCCTACCAAACCTTCGACTTGCTCATGTTTGAGCTGCGTGTAATTCAGCTCCCCGCTGCAAATATAAATGTCAATAGAACGGTTCAACAAGTTCCACTAGGCATCTTTATTACTATTTAGTTTCGTACCAAAACATGTAACACAACTGTGGCACTCATAACACAACATGTGGCACTCATCTTTATCTGTTGAAGTACGAAACTAAATAGTAGCCTAGTGGAATTTGTTGAGTCGTATGCTGTGGAATATGCTCTGGGCATTCATTGAGCACTCGCTAACAACGAAACCTAATCTTGGTTTAGATTCGCCTAAGATACCATCAATATGAGTTGCAAAATATTTGTCGTTTTGGCAATGCTATATTGACCATCTCAAAAATAGGTAAGGAGTTATACGTATATTTAATTATATTTCCACTTTAAAAAACGGGCTTTCAGGCATAGATAGTTTCAACAATTATACGTCATCAAATTTTGGGCTCCTTTTAGCCCCCCCCCCCGCCCATCCCAATGTCATCAGTCTGCCTATCTCTTATCTTAATTGCATAACTGTCATTTATACCCACTGATAAAAGGCAAGAAATTGAGGAGGATTCATTTTATATGCACTTACTTTATTAAGATTGAACCATTTAGCTATTTACCATAAATACATATCATCTTTTAATACTTAATAACACAATTCAATACTTCTAGTGATAGTAATGGTATTACTAGGAAGATGATATCCTAGTAATTTATTATTTTTAGTGACAGTCAAATGACAAATCTCTTTCAATTATTGATGACATAATCTTCACCAATAACTCCCCCCATACCTATTAGGTACCACTCCCCCCAAAGATGATGACATAATTGAAGCAATATTTATACAGCAATAAAGCAAAACTTACTAAACTACAGACATCATTTTATCTTTGGCATACCATATAAAATATCTTCATTTTAGCATAATTTTAATTACACCTAATATAATGGATGACCCCAAAATAGCGCGGCTGTGACGACAACGCCAACGATAGATTGTGTCTAGATGGAGCTAAAACTTGCGAGAGGAAGACTAAAGAGACGAACCTGGAGTCATGTGTTGGAATATGCTGTAGCAGCGATAATTGCAACAACTACACTCCCAACAGTGCCCCAGGTGTCATGGCCGTGAAATTTATTCTCTGTTTCATGGTCATTGCGGGATATTTCTTAGCATAACTGTCTGAATTCTTGTTGTATTTGAATAACATTAACTTTAGTTTAGTGCTGCTCAACAGCTAGCGTAGTACAATAATATACGGCATGTAACTAAACATATAGTTGTAGCTCGCACAAGGAATAGTTTTCCTTTCTTAATCGGTTACCTGCATTAAGTTTCACTGTATCTTGTAATACTTTATTTTGGTTCGTTAGGAGCAACTCATTTTAACTTAATTTTGTAAAACTGTTAGTTTCGTTTTTGAACGTTTCATAGTAGTATTATAGTTTCCACAAAAAAATAGCTCCTATTCGTCTTCACTTCAGTTGCATTTTGTAAATCTTTAGTTCAGTTCAAATTTTTACTCTCCCCCCTCCCTGTATCATGCCCTCCGGCAAAATGTGGGATTTCACAAAGCATTACCTATAAAACGAAAGTCCTAAGCTGTTCAACACTGTAGAGGGGGGACGGTATTTGCTATTTGTAGAAAAGCTTCTCTAGGGAGAACAGTTTAGAACTGAGTAGAGAGCTAGGCAGTATAAATAAAATTTGTTTAGTTTGGCATTCCATTTTCCAAGTATATACTAAAAATTAAAGTGTCTATATCGTGGTTTTGGAGTTTGCATATCTCGAAAGTTTAGGGTATTTTAAGACACTTTGCAATATATTTTGTTATTGAAATCTTGATGGATTTATTAGCTCTTAAAATTACCGGACATGACGTCAAAAGTAGAATTGCAAATCAGTTTTCCTTTGTATCATTGCAACAAAATTCTCCTTTTGACGTCATGTCCGGTAACTTTAAGAGCTAATAAACCCGTCAAGATGAAATTTTTCAATAAATTTCACCAATAAATAAACATGATGTTTTCTGACAACGCAGGGCAGAGAGGGTCACGATGTTTGACTTGTCAATGAAGATTACCTTTTCGAAGTACCAACGAATGATCTAAAGTTTTATATTCAAAATTGCATGTAACAAAACGATCCTTTACTTTTAATCAATATAAACAATTAAGGGTTTTTACTTTGGAATTATTTAATAAAAGCAGTTCTATTTTTAATAGTTTGAAGAGTATAATGGTGTTTAATTGGGTATAGCGATTGGCATGTTGTTCTGGACTGGACTGGCAAAACATGGACTCAGCCAGCGATTTGTAAAACATGGACTCACTCAGGCGGCGATTTGTAAATCATGGACTGAGTCTATGTTTTGTAAAATGTGAACTCTGTCCATGTTTTACAAATCATGGACTCAATCCATGTTTTACAAATCGCTGACTGAGTCCATGTTTTGCGAGTCCAGTCCATGTTTTGAAGCATGCCGCCATAGCGATTAGTGATAGAATCCCGATGGTCGCAGTTGGGGGTAATGACGTGTAGCATCTAAGGGGCGGACCATTAGAAATCCCGGGAGGGGGGGGGGTGAAAATTCCCAAAAAAAGATTCGTGCAAAGAAAAATGCCTGGAAAAAATTCGTGCAGTCATTACGTCAGAGAAAAAAAATTCGTGCAAGCAAACAGCAAAGTACAAATAGTCTTGAAAAAAAATTCTTGCAGAGGTTAAATGCATTAAAAAAATCCTGCAGAGACACGAGACTGAAAAAAAAATTTCGTGCAGCAAAAATTTTATTCCCCCCTCCCGGGATTTCTAATGGTCCGCCCCTAATCTGACCATGGCAGATCATGTCATTCTAATGGTAATTCCTGATAGTTTTGATACAAAAAAGCATAACTATTCCTACATTATTTTGCCTTCATTCAGTTGAAGCTACACTATTAAATCATCTAAGATCGGAAATCGCTTGTCTGATAAAGTGTTGGTAAGTTCTGTGAAAATTTTTATATAATGTTTCTCTTTGCAAAGATTAGTCCTAATATGGGCCTTACTTTGGTTAGATTTTTACTCAAATGCATAGCCTTAGGATTTTAAAGGTGTGATTAGCGAGCTGCCCCTTAACGGATCAAACGAGGATGAGAGTGCATGAGAGTTGGTAATCACGCGATCTTGGTTAGGTCTTCTTAATGCTTTCCCAACACTATCATGTATTCTATTTAAGTTAAAACATTTTTGGAAGACTCATCAAACCTTTATTTTGTTAATCTAGAGCTTGAAATGTCCCCCGTAACAATACGTGACTGCCAACTCTCATCAACTCTCATCTTCGTTTGACCGGGGCTTTGCATGCAATTAAGTTGAGCCTGTTATTGAAGGTCCCTGGTCAAAAAACAAGCCTTCCACTTAGCTGTGTTCCGTGATCAAGTGATCGTATGGTGGTAGCTATACCCAGAGGCGCCCTCAGTAAGCCTTCGACTTGGTCGTATTTGACGCAGCGCCCTCCACAATTCAGTTCTTAGCTGCAAGGATGTTTACCCTCCATCATTGCCCCTTTAATCTTTCATGCACTGAATTCTAAAATTTGATAACTAATTTTGTACACAACATTCATGACATTATTCATTGAACTGGCTTTTTGGGCTTAGATTCGCCTAAGATACGGTCACGCAATATGAGTTGCAAAATATTCGTCGTATTGGCAATACTGCTAACTATCTCAAATATAGGTAAGGTGTTGTTTAATTATTTCTTATATCAGGCAAGATAATGCGCTTTTAGTTTACTTGTATTAATCAGACGTGTCAAGTTCGGAAGATAGGAATGCGTGACATCTCACAGCTTGGCTTCTCTAACGGTATTGCTAATAAGCTCTAATAACAATGTATGACAATGTGTAAAATTTGACCAAGGCAAGGCTTTTCCACAATTCTCCATATGTACTCATGGATGAAATTAGGCTAAAATATGCGCTGCAGTACTGCTGTAAAACACGAATTTCATACTGAAGAATTAAGATACGTGGAATTGCTTGACGTTAAGGCAATTTTCGGCATGCATGCGGATCTGCGGAACCAAATTTTAAATGCGTGACTTTCAGGCCAAATGCGTGACACTTGGCAGCTCTGGTATTTCAATAGGCCCTTTGCAGTTAGAGCAACAAAAATGCTGTGCTTTGTCTCCAGTCACTTCTTGTTCTCAACTATTTTTAATTAAGTTTCTTTCCAAAACTTTCACCTCCGCTCATAGTATGATTTTGAATTCTTTTAATTTTTAATTCTATACTATAGGATTATGCGGAAGGTTTTTCGACTAAATTTTTACTGTTTTACTGCGAACAGCCGGTATTAGTCTTGTTGGAACAACTTGTAGCAAGTTTGTCACCGTTGTCAACCTTAATAGCTTGTGAACAATGTCGGACAACAACTTGTCCCAAACAACCTTGTTGCTACTTGTGTGCCGATCTGTAACAACTTAGTTATGCGTTTTTTAAGTGTGTAGGTTCCGCACACTAAATTAAAGTTCAAGTTTTCAACTATAGATCTCATTATATATTATCTTATTATCGTAGGGAGCGCCCTGACATGCAACCGTTGTTATTACCGGTCAGACGAACCGAAACATCGACAAAGATGTGGCAATAGTACAGAGGATTGCCCGACTGGCCACTGTTATTCAGCCTCTTATACCAGAAGTGACGGTATAATGTTTATTGAGCGAGGCTGTGACGACAATCACAACGATAGGTATTGTCCAAATGGTGATGACACATGTGAAAGAAAGATTCTGGATCATTTCCTAAAATCATGTTTTGGAATATGCTGTAGCAGCGATAATTGCAACAATTACACTCCCGATCGCGACAGTGCCACAGGTGTCATGGCCGCGAAATTTATTCTCTGTTTGATGGTCATTGTGGGATATTTCTTAGCCTAAACTTTCTAAGTTGTTGTTGTATTTGAATATCATGTAGTTTAGTTTAGTGTTGCTCAACCGCTAAGCAACCTATGGTAAAACACATTTATAATCATAATTATAATCACTATACTCGAAAATAGATAATAGCTCTACTTTCCATAAGGGTCGACCGACTGGGGCAGAACCCCAAAAATTCATGCAAAGAGTGGAATTTGAAAATTCATGCCAGCATTTAGAGAAAGAAAAAAGTTTAAGCAACTACATAGAATATACAGAAATATACAGATAAAATTCCTCCAGCACAACTTCTACACTGTCAATTCCTCCCTCCCTCCCCTCCCAGGATACTTAATGATCTACATCAAGTCAAAAGTGATACATTTTGGAAGTCAGTTTTAATCTTATACTGTCCAGTATCCACTTAAGATTTTATTTTCAAAGCGTCAGAAATTAGATTCTGTTGTGCAAACCACTTCCTATATATAGGCTGTGCAAAATAAACTTATGCAAATATTTTTTTGTAATTTTGAAGAGTCATTATATCGAAGGCATCCATGCAAAAATTAATTGTTCCACAACATATGTAATCATAATTGTAATCATTAATCCGATTATGTGCACAAGAATAGTGTTAACAAGTTACTATACTAACGATTTTGTGTAGTCTAATTTATATGTAAATTTGAAGGCCACAGGCTCAGGTTTCTCAGCTTCGCTGTTGTGTGCACTCGGCTCGTAAGATAAAGTTTATTTCATTAATCATTCATGTAATAGTCCTCGTGTGATGTCTACATTGTCTTGTAATGCGTCTCGTAACCTGTCTTGTCCCATATCGTGCTGTTGTTAGTTTTTTGGGGAAGAAGCAGAATTCTCTGTCAGTCTGTGAGCTGTGTTTAAAACCAGCTTGAATATTAAACAACAATTAAAATATAAATATTCTGCATGGTACGAATTTAGTAAGCTTGATATACAGAAATTTTTGTTTAAAGAGAAATTGGTGGGGTATTCTGCTTTTAACTCCCGATATTTTAAAGTTTGTTTGTCTTGTATTGTGTAAAGGGTCGCTGTAATTGGCGGAAGCTGTAGCGTATACCCAGCCATGTCAATGTATGTATCTCAACTGGTGGCGCAACACAGAAGCCCCGGGTACGAGACGAAATCACTCATGCAGGCGCTCGCAACATATCATGGGATGCGGACATTCTCGTCGGAACAACCACTGAGCTCGATGTAACTGGACTAATAAGATCTTCAGTCAAATGGTGGTAAATCAAGTCAAAAAAGCGGTACATTTGGGAAGTTGGTTTCAGTCTTTCACTGTTCAGTATCCACTTTTGACTTTATTTTCAAACCGTAAGACATTAAATTCAGTTGCATGTACAAACCACCGGGTAAAGACCTACCTAAAATATCATGTTTTGTGATTGGCTTTCAGCTAGAAACAAATCAAAAAGAAAAATTGTCATTGTTCAGGCTCGTTCTTTAGAAAGACGATTTCTATAGTCAGTTTATTGTCTTTCATTGTTATAATCAACCAACCACGAGCCTGGATAGTATAGGTAGATAATGACCCAAACCACTTCCTAGGCTGTGCAAAATAAATTTATGCAAATATTTTTTTGTAATTTTCAAGAGTCATTCCCGAAGGCACCCATGCAAAAACTAATTGTTCTGACAATTGAACAATTTAATTCCTTGATATATGCATACTTTAAAATTTCCAGTCTGATTCGAGTACAATTTTATCCTGACAAAAAAACGTGTTGTTTTGATGCGAGGTCGATATTATTGAAAAAAAGCAATATCGTATCGGCCTAAACTTTAATGAACAATCAATAAACGGCGTCTTTAAGACAATATCGCCACCCATGCACTGCTAATGAGTTTTGTACTTGACAAAAGTAATCCATCTAATTAGCGTCAGGCATCTATTCTGACCAATAGGAAAGATATATCCAGGTGCAATGTAATATTTATTGTTTTCTATGGCACATTTAATGAAGGCATGAGATGCAATGACGCTTTTACAGACGCATTTTTACTGCTTGCAAACGAGAAGTGATCGAAGCTTGCTCTGTTGAGAACATCAAAAACTTGCGTAATTTAGGTAAGTCATGGTCGTTTAGTCTTTCTTCTTCGTCTCGAAATATACAGTAGTAAAGTATTAACCTAGCTAGTCTGTGCATGCCTATGCGGTGGGTAGTTTCAATAATAAGTTAGGAGCGAAGACCCTCCTAACAATCCGACGAAACGAAACGCTCGAAACGTCGAAGTTTTTGTATATTTCATGTTATATAGTTGCATTTTTATCAATTCGAAGCTTTCTCAATAAGTTTTAATCTTATTAACCTATCTTGTTCGTATAAACCATGTTTCATAGTTACATTTAGGGTTTTTAATTCACAAAATGTACGATAAAAACTGTAGGTCAAACTCTGAGAAGCATCGCAAGAATTTCATTTCCAGTGACTCTTGACTCGAGTCGAGCAGAAACCTTTCGCTTACTATTGATCGTTGGCGTTGCCTGCACGGGAACGACACATTTGAAATATTCGAAATGAATCATCCGTCGTAGAGTGTAAATAAACAGAGATCCTGGTCTTCAGACGCTGCGAATAGATCTATGTCGTGGCAAATATAGTTCTGATGACAAATGATTAGACGAATAGGCGGTTGATGAGCCCGATTTATGATAGTTCTCTCTGTATTCGTACTATATGTTAAGATTAAGAATTATTCTGCAATATTCTACGCCCTTTCTCAAGCGGATGAATCAAAGAAAATTAACGAAAACGAAAACTTATTTCGGGCATGTCCACGCCTAGCTGATCTGTTTATGTATCTGACAATAAATAATATTCTATACAATAACTCTACCGTGGTTTGTGTCTGAACTACCTGAATAAGTGTCTCAAACGTTGTGGTCCAGTATAGGTAGTATTCTACAATAAGCTGCCGTGGTTTTGTCTGAACTACCGGCTGACAAAGATATCTCAAACGTGGTGGTCCAGTACCTTGTAGGTAGTATTCTACAATCTAAACTACCTAAGCTGTCTTGGTTTGTGTCTGAGCTACCTGAAAAGATTAAAAATACTTTAATTACGAGCGAAGACCCTTACTTGGGCTACTAACATCTTGACAAAAGACCAGTTCGAAACGTTCAAACATTTTTATGTTTTCCCGACAGTTTACACGAACCAAGGCAGCTTATTTTTTTGTTTGGCTATTGGGACGGTAATATCCATGGTTTCCATCGCCATGGACGCTCAATCTCTCATTAGATCTTTTATGTTCCAAATTAATTAGTCGTTAATGTGGGCGCTGTCTGTAGTTTGTGTATAATAACATTTCAAATTTTGTTTTAGATTTGTCCGAGCAACATCCTGTCACTATGATTTCATCAAGTCATTTTAACAAAATTTTTCTTACTCTTGCAATTGCGCTGACTTTCTCAGCTATAGGTAAGCAATTTTGAATCTTTAATGAATTATTCCGGCTATATACTAAATTTTGATCTAGGGAGGAAGAAGAACAAAATCCATCACCACAGCTAGAAAGGATAGCTCTGTCAGTTTTTAAACTGTTCTCCCTAGATAGAGGTCCAGTGCAGAGGATAATCTCTTATTGATCCGGTATTACCACAGGAGGAAACCTAAACTAAACTAACTTGATTTATACTACAGGATAGCTCGGTCAGTTATAAACTGTTCTCCCTAGAGGCCCAGTGAGGATAATCTCTTATTGATCCAGTGTTATCACAGGAAGAAACATATAAACTAAACTAACTTAAAAATTTTATTTATACTCAGGGACACCGGAACGATGTGAAGGCAAGGGGGGGGAGATTTTCGTGACAGGGCACTTTTGAATTGATATATACTAAGAGATGTTTGCAAAACATGAGGAGTTGAACTTCGCCTAACCATGTTTTCTATTTATTGGATGATAGGGATGTGAGGGGTTTCTCCGCCACTAGGCGATTGTGCTATTCTTGAAGCTCGATGACTGCATTTCTTGCGTTTTCTGAAGCAAATTCGTAAAAGAATCTCACTAACATTTCTGACAATTCGCTATTTCGCCAAGGCAATCCTTTAAAGTGAAAGGGCACCTTTCCCCCCCCCCCCTTTGCGCCTCCTGGTAAAGACCGATGGGGGTGGCTGCCCCTTCCTGTTTATACTGGATAGCCTTATCAGTTCTAAACCGTTCTGGCTATAGAGGTCCAGTTAAGCCCACCCCTAACTACTCTATAGTGTCACTACAGTACATGAGAAAAACGGCGCATCCGGAGAAAACCAGTGGTGGTTGATAGAGTCAAACTCAAAGCACTCTTCTCACATGCATGGAACTAAAGTGAAATTATAATCAGACAACTGTTTATTTCAGGAATCGAACTCCTGCGGCAGCAAGCCGTAACCACACAAACACTAACTACCGTGCCATCATAAACGTACGAGTAATTTCATTTTTCATTATATATCTTTTAGGGAGCGCATTGATGTGCAACGTATGTTCTTACACATCAGCACAACCTAAGGCACAGCAAATGTGCGGGAATAATACAGTCAACTGCGCGACAGGCTACTGTTTTTCGTCAACTTACACCACGGATACCGACCTAGTGGTGACTGTTCGTAGCTGTGACGACCCTAACGACAGATCTTGCCCAGATGCTGATGATACATGCGAGAAACGAACCAGCAAGTTTAACCTGAAATCATGTGCTGGAATGTGCTGTACCACCGATAACTGCAACAATTATACCCCCAGTAGTGCCACTGGTATCATGGTCGCAAAATTCAGCCTGTGTGTGATGGTCATAGTCGGTTTCTTTCTAGCTTAACTGAGTTGATTGGACGGCTGTTGCTATACTTATAACTTTAATAGTTGTGCACTTGTTACATACCGTTATAATATACTTTGTGTTTTATTTGCACAGTGGTAAGGTTAGTAAAATTCTAATAAGGATTACTCGGTTATTAGTTTGGAAAAATAGAAAAAGATGAAAAAAGAGGCACAAACCCAATAATCTAACTTAATATACTGAAATGGTTCACTGTTGCTAACTTGGAATGTGTGTTACACTGTTACACTGTTACACCGGTAATTTCATGGTAACGACTTATACAGTTGTGGCACAGTTATAAAGTGATAAGCACTGTGATAAGTTCTAATAAGAATTACTCTGTTAGTAGTTGAAACATAGAGAAAGAGGCACAAAACCTAATACGTACCTTAGTCGAACTTAATGCTTCATTTGTTAACTTTTGCAATTCATGTCATTGTTGTTATATTTAATTAACTGATTTATTTACTGCTGTTACATATAGACCAACTGATTTATTTACTGCTGTAATTTCATATTTTTTGCACAAGAATAAATTTCATCATCAAAGATGTTTTTATCGTGTGTTTTTCTTTACAACAACAGATAAAAGATACATACAGAGAATAATTAGAACTATTAAATTAAACTGCCTTTACATAATAACTTGGTAGCATAGCAAAAGTGCCATCGATATCCAATAGGCCCTTTGCAGCTGGCCTAAAAACACTTTGCATGGCACAAACGTAACTTTTTCAAGATTTTCAAACAAAAAAATTAAAAAGTTAGATTTTCAAAAAAGTTTAAAAAGTTAAAAAAAGGTAGGGTTGGGGTTAGTGTTAGGGGTCAGATGCCGCGAATTTATCATCATGATAAATTCAAAATGTGCCGCGAATTTACCATGATAAATTCGGACGTGTTTAAGAATTTAATTTACTCGTATAGTAAATTCAAAGGTGGAGCTCATGCTGCTTTCGAAAGAATATATTTGCACAATGCGAAACGGAGTTAAATCTACCAGGGGTGTTCGCGGGAGAATGAAAAATTGTGAAAATTTTGACCCTCGGAAAGTCCGGAAATGGAACTAAACTTTGACATTCTTAGCTTGCCTTCCCTTGTAATTTCCACGTTTGCCATGCAGTCAATGCTGTTATAATTTACCTGAAAAGCAGCTTAAGTTGCCTAGAAATTTACCTGCAATTACTCAATTAGAACAAATATTGGGGGTGTTACACCCCCCCCCCCCTTACACCACCGTTCTCTACGTTCCTGCTGGGAGGAAAGAAAAATGGCGTGTTTTGTCTTACTCCCTTGTATCCAAAATCCCACAGCTCTTCAAGCTCTTTAGTCCGACTTGTGGTTTTCAACTATTTTTAGCCAATGCAAAGCAACCTTGTAACCGGCCTGGGCTTCTGCGTTTATGGCTCTCAAAGCGCAGAAGCCCTGGGTAGGAAGTTGACTGCAAAGAGCCTATTATGATCCAGTGATCGGAATGTTCTGTTTTGCTAAAAATCCAACTGTTCTCCATGCCATTTAGTCATTCATTGTTTTATTTGTCAGGGTCTCTTTACTGCATTTCGTTGTTAACTACGTCGACACGAGATCGGATGAATTCTCCGGTTCAACTTCCGGTTGTTTTCTATAGTACCTGTGGTATTGTCTGCAGGATTTCATGGGCTGCGCTAGCCAAATTTTAATGGGGTGTGGGGGTTTGCCGAGTCATTTCCCTTGCCAGAACTATTTCCTCAAATTTTAGCAATAATTATCTTTTTTTAATCACTTTCATTCAAGTATTTTAGTTTTTTCATTCCTATTCAACTTATGTTTTGCCAATTGGGAAAACCATTTGCCGACCACCTGACGACTGGGAGTGTGCCACCCATTCACGCACACCCAGTGCTGCCTAAATTACTTTGAATTTGTACTCGAGTAAAAGTAGAAGTAATTAACAATAAAACGACTTGAGTAAGAGTAAAAAGTACTGGAAGCAAAACCTACTTAAGTAAAAAGTACAAAGTATCCTTAAAAAATACTTGAAGTACAAAGTAAAAGTATTATTGTCAATAGCGTGTAGAGCGGGGGGGGGGGGACTTCTCCAATGGATTGACATACAAAAGACACAAAACAGCACACGCATTATATTCGTCCACCATAATATACAATATTTCACGGCTGGTCTACTTTCCATACCAGAACCCGTTGAAGAGAGAAGAAATCCATTAAGTAAATATTGCTTATAAGTATAAGTCACAAACGAGAGATCCCAGACCCATGTAGAGGTCGTATTACCTATCCTGAAATTAAAATAAATCATAAAAATTAAACAAAAGTTAGAAAGTAACGAAATACTTAATATAAAGTAATGAAAATAACGAAGTAAAACGTTACTTCTTAAAACGACTTCGTTCCAAGTAAAAGTACTCCAGAAAAAGTTTACTTTGTTACATGCTCACTTCTCAATTTACTTCGTCACTTGACACCACTGCACAGACCGCTCTAGCGCTGCCCCTGCAGGCTTTGTGATTGTTGGTCATGACAATGAATGACAATAAATGATAATGAACCATAAAAAATATATTTCCCGATTATCAAACTAATATAATATACAACCTCGTAACGGTCGTAAAGATTGAGTCACGATCTTTCTCATTTGCCGAACTGATACAACATTTTAAAACTGAAAATACGCGGAGTGATTATAACTAGAGAATATTATGAGTTATATGTAGTTTACAGGTATATACTGTAAACTATTACAAATTGACCGTTGAGAAAGATCTGTGACTCTATTTTTAAGACCATAACGTCCATATGGAAACCAGGCTTAACGCTTCTGTCCGCGAAACAAATTATATAGCCCGAAAAGCGTTGTTAACGCAAGCCTGCATGTTCCGTTTGCGGTAGCGTGTGGAGGTAAAGAGCCTGGCACACATATAGTGGAAAACCAGCTTTAATGCTATAGGCTACGTCGATCCACACTAATTATAAAGCCAGTTTTCCACTTCGACCGTATCGTAACATAAGAAATACGCTACGCTTCACTACGATTAAAGTGGAAAACTGGCTTTATCATTTTCGTAGCATTTTCGTCTTCGGTTCTCCGTTCACAAGGGAATAGAGAACAATCGTCTAATTATCTGAAACAATACGAAAACACTACGAAAACGGATTAGTGTGGACGTAGCCTTATTCTCGACTAACCCAGCATTATTATATGCATAATGTTAAACAAGTTAAAACAATGAGCGACTCGGGAAAGCATGGAGAACAGTGCCAGTGGGATTTTCAAAACAATGAAAAGACAATTGAACATTAAATTTATGTATTGTTTTCATGTTTTCGAGTTGGTCTGTAAAGTACATGCTGTACGTATTTGCATATGTAGATTTGTACTGTGTGAAAACCGCGATGCTTGCTTGAAAACGTGCAAACAAGCGTGTAAAATTATGGCTTAAAGGAATTAAAGCTCTTTTCTGGGACAGAAATACGCTCGGTTTTATAGAATCATTTACTCGAGGGGGGCATGTCGTTAGTTTGGTATGATTTTTACTGCTGGATCCAGTCAGACAACTAGTGTTGTTTGTGTTGAGTGTCTGACCAGAACAGCGACTGCATGTTAGCGAGGTTTGGTATGGTTGATGAATAATGGTGCTGAAGATATGTCATTCTACAACGACAACAAGAACTTGTACATGTTTCAGTAAGTATATATATATGTTATTTACCGGATTGGAGGTCCGTATAGAGAAATATTTCTCGAGGTCTTAAAAACGGCCCGAGGCCGAAGGCCGAGGGACGTTTTTAAGACCGAGAGAAATATTTCTCTATACGGACCGACCATACCGGTAAATAATATTTTTATTTTTTTTAATTCTTCCTCTGGATTTCTCCAATCACTCCTCCCGCACGCGAATGAAGCTGCCAAATAAAACGTCGTTTCTATCAATGCTATCGGGAAGAGTAATATCTTTTGTGAGATAGTTAAGTTCGCTTTCACTGTGTTCTTCATCGTCTGCAGACATTTTAGCAAAATCCCAGTCCAAGTTGGATTTTTATTAGAAATCCCACTCCGAGTTATTGAAATCCCAGTCAATAAAAAACCCTTCATTTATCGGTAGAATAAACAGTTTTAAGACCTTTTAAGCTACCACATGTGTGCAAGTGGTGGACACTTATGAAATATTGGGGGAGGGGGGCTCGTGCCGAAGGCACAGAAAATTTTAAAATTTGAATCCCGGAAATGGCATTTGCAGCATTCTAAGACACGCATAACCAGAAATCCCAGAATTCCGGGCACCAGAGTATGCCTGTTCGCAGGTAGTGCTGTGAATAATATAGTTAACAACAAAAATCATGACCAAAGGCACCAAAAACGGATCAAAATTGGGAATCGACTCGCATTACTTCAATCCCATTCCCATTTTTGAGAACTTCATTTCCCATTCCCAGTGGCCAAATCCCAGTCCCAGCAACCCAAATCCCATTTTCCCAGTCTAAAAATAGATCAATCCCAGTTCCCATTTTACCCCTTCAGGACTCTCTTTCAATACACAACGTTAACAATAATGGTTTTTAGCGCCAGGCGATTCTTGAATAGACATGCACTATATGTCGTGCACCATTTAATGTTGTTAATTCTTTAGGTAACTAGTATTAGTCTTGTAACGGGAGCAATTAAAATGAATTGCGAGATATAGATTACTTCTCAAACAGCGCCCCCTGGTGAAGACAATAAACTGGAACGTCGAAACGTTGGGTTGCCGACTGCGGGGCAACGTTTCTAATTTCCATAATTTGGGGTAGTTTCGGAATTAGCCCTATTCACATTAGAGACGGACAAGTCGTCTAGACGAACAAATCGACTCTCAAAAATCGTCTTCACAGACGGACAAGTAGTCGAACAAATTCAGACGACTTGTTCGTCCAATATTTTGTCCGACACGTTTTCACATCTGATGATTTGTCCGACTAAAAGACGATTTTGAGACGATTTGTT
>CACRXK020002492.1:11094-42912 GCA_902702795.2 Paramuricea clavata | reverse complement strand
TAAAAGTATTTTAAAAGAGACCAGGTTGTTTGAAAATCCTAAACGAATGCTAAAATCGTCAAAACATTCTGGTGTCTGAGCCAGAGTGTCATCGAATTGCGATGTAATGTAAACAGAAATTATAGCAAGTTGATGTCAGTCAGCTTAGATGGTCCAAGCGAAAATTATATCGCATTTGAAGTTTCAAACTGACTTAAAAATAGTGAAAGAAAAGCCGTAATTATAGTTATTGTTACAATCCATTTAAAGTGCTACTGCAGCGAATTTTTCGACCCTCATTTTTTTAGCTTAATTAAAAGTGCTTTCCTTCCTGACCTGTTTACCAGAAACAGAATTGAAATTGGTCAATTCAAACCGATTTTATAGCCTTCCAAAGTGGCCATTTTTGGCACTTCCTGTGCGAACTTTTGATCGGCCATGTTGATGCCATGTGACGTCATAAGATGAACACGATTTTATCATGGCGTATTAAAATTATAGTAAAACCAACAAACGCGGAGACGAAGGCCGTGTTTCTGGCAGTTCTAACTGAGATTATTGCACGAATTCTGAACAGCCTGAAGGAATACCCATGCATCCATTTCCCAATAAAGAAACAGATCCACAGAGTGAAAGAAAGAAAGGCAGTGAATTTTATCTGTAAACATTGACCGCGGGTTTCACGCATCTGCGAACCTAGTAGTGTTTTGATTGATCCCGTTTTGAAGATTCGTGCTATATCTTATTTTCATTGACCAAACCTCGTAAAATGGAAAGAATACTGAAGGAAGAAACTGTTTATATAATTTACATGGCTAGAATTGTTCCCCTGGCTAAAGTACAACTAACAGACGTAAGGCAAATGATTCAGGTATATATTATAGTGAAGTACAAATTAATATGTTCGCACACATGGTGAATATTTTGCGCAAATGATGCTATATAGTTAGTCTAAAGTGTTTAACATTTCTTATGTTTTAGAGCATTTGTGGTTGTAAAAAGACTATCTTCTGTTAAGTTAGTTTCTTGTCCAGAGCATCTTGAGATTGAAATAAAGACAACAATTCAGCATGCCTTGACGGCTTGACCTAGTTTCGTCAAGACTTCTGATGACATTTTGAGAGAAACAATGACATTGGAGTTATATTCAGTCATATCAATAATACATATTGCATAGTATAAAGTAACAAATATAATAATACAATAGTATAATATTGTACTGGTACGCTATTATGTGAGAAATATATTTGTGACTTTGAAGATTAATATAATTTCAAAATATTACAGTAAATGTGATATTGCACAGTGGCACAATTTTGACTCAATGGTTAACTGACTCAGTCACAATCTGCCTAATCCAACTAAAGTCAACCGCTTTTCTGCTCAAGCGTAAGGCAGCTGTGTCTTTGTTGTTGTTGGAAATTATTTTCTTCTGTTTCCCATCCAAGTAAAACTATAGCCATCAATAGAACCACAGCCCGTAATTGCCAATTACACCTATCGCTATCTATTGAAAGCAAAATCAAAATCATTTTGAGTATTGCGAATTATTAGGCTATGAATATGCTGTGTTTATAAACGTTTTTATACTTTTTTTGTCACGCACAATTGCATTAAATGCAATTTATCCAGTTCATAATAAATATTAAGTTACATACACCAGATGTGTTCAGACACAATACCGAGGCGAGCACAATACAATTTATATATACATGCATGCAATAAAAAGGATCTACTTACCACTAATTTTACAGGTATTGTACCATCGCTTGATTTCTCCAACACAGTCACAGATGGTAGTAGTTGCCTATCTGCAGCGGCGTTATATAATTTCTCTATCACTTCGTCTAGTGAAGCTGTATAAAAGCTGTTAGGCAACTGGTTCATCATCGTATTTCAAAACAGACTTAGCCGAGTCCATACTCGTTGACTTCCAGATGCAGTACTGACCCTATTATCTGAATCTCTAACCATCATTCCGCCGTCAAATAAACAATAAGATATAGCACTTGTTCTTAGATTTTTAAAAATCAGTTATCTACGCCATAAACAAGTGAAATAGACAAGAATTCCACTGCAATATGTTGACGCGCCATATAATTTACTACAAATACGACCTTCATATCTTCGTTTCCGTTCATCTTATGACGTCACACGGCATCAATATGGCGACGGAAAAGTTCGCACGCGATAACCAACTTCAGAGGTTAAATTTGGCAACTTCTAAGCATCGCATGATGGTCAAATATATATGAAAATGCTTCTAAAAGATTGAATTTTTATTTAAGCTAAAAAAAACTTGGTCCAAAAATTCGCTGCAGTAGCACTTTAATAAAATGCAACATTTTTTTGTTTTAATGAAAAAACAGTTATTTTCATAAGAACGATTTGTTATTCCATCTCAATTTTTTTAATCTCCAATCGCAATAACGTAAAGTATTATTACCCGCGAACCAATGAGTAAAATTTAAGAAACAACCCACTGTTAGAAAGCTGAATGGCTACGCTTTAAAATGAATGTAAACTTTAACGTTTTCGTCTATTATTTGTTTAGCAATTTACATTTCAGTCGAGGATTGCGCTTTTTTTGATACACCCTGTATATATATATGTATATATATATATATATATATATATATATATATATATAGTTAATATTGACATGGATTTCCAAGGGGTATAGGTTCGATTATACATGGAAATTCCTTGGGAGGGAAAAAAACTTTTGAATTTCCAGAGTCATGAATGGTCAACTCTATGACAGGAATTTCCAGGGTAGGGTGATTAGGGTGATTATGTGTCTGGAATTTTCCAGACAGGGGAGTGAAAACTATTCCGGATTTCCAAGGGAGGTGGTAATTTCTGCATGGAAATTCCAGGGGATAGGGTCAGAAAACCCCCTTCCTCAACAGGGGGTTACAGGAATTTCCAGGGTAGGGTGATTATGTGTTTGGAATTTTCCAGACAGGGGAGTGAAAATTATTCCGGATTTCCAAGGGAGGTGGTCATTTCTGCATGGAAATTCCAGGGGATAGGGTCAGAAAACCCCCTTCCTCAACAGAGGGTTACAGGAATTTCCAGGGTAGGGTGATTATGTGTATGGAATTTTCCAGACAGGGGAGTGAAAATTATTCTGGATTTCCAAGGGAGGTGGTCATTTCTGCATGGAAATTCCAGGGGATAGGGTCAGAAAGCCCCCTTCCTCAACAGAGGGTTACAGGAATTTCCAGGGTAGGGTGATTATGTGTATGGAATTTTCCAGACAGGGGAGTGAAAATTATTCTGGATTTCCAAGGGAGGTGGTTATTTCTGCATGGAAATTCCAGGGGATAGGGTCAGAAAATCCCCCCTTCCTCAACAGGGGGGGTGCGGATATTAATTGGAATAGCCCAATGCAAGATCCCCCTCCATAGTTTTAAAATCTTGAAACATTATGGGTAAAATTTCACTACAATTTCCTTGCATTTTCTGAATCCCCTCCCCCTGGTCATCCCGGTGCTTACCCCACAGGGAAGCTGATGATATGTGCATAAAGAACCTGAAAATCAAAATATGCCAAGTATGTTTAAATGAATCTCTGCCGTTTGAATTACTAGATGATTTTGATTGTCAGTGAAAAAATAGTAATGAATATTCAAGCGGAAAATATATGGATAGATTAAATCAACTAAAATTTAATCCATTTAGTTTAAATAATGATAACATAGCATTAAATAAAAACAATGTAAACTTGGATATGGTCAACACTTAAATACTATAAATTGCAACTGTTACATGCTGAATAAGTTTAAAGAAAAAACACATACATGTGTTATAAATACCAGAAATTCCTTTCAATTTTTCATTTAAATATACAAGTATTGCAAATAAATTTGACACTTTTAAACAATTAATTAACTCATTAAACATAGAATTTCAAATAATGGGACTAACAGAAACCTGGCTAATGGATGATAACGTAAATAACTTTGGACTAGAAGGTTTTAAATACATTGATGTTAATAGATCAAATAAAAAAGGTGGTGGAGTTGGTATATATGTTAATGAAAAAGTAAAATATAAGTTGAAAAATGACATTAATATCAATTTAGAAAATGTAATTCAATCAATTTCTATAGAAATCATCACATCAATTGGTAAAAATGTAATTGTTGGAGTAATATACCAACCACCAAATCAAAAGTTTGAAACATTTGAAAAGCAGTGGGTGAAATAGTTAACAAAATTGACAAAGAAAATAAAGTTTATCTCATGGGTGATTTCAATATTGATTTACTCAAATAGATTTGCTGAGCAACTCTTCACATTTTCATTTTCTCCACTTATTACAAAACCAACCAGAGTTTACTTCACATACAGCCACACTTATTGATAATTTCACAAAGAATATTGAAAATAGGTACGCAGTGCGTACATGTTGCATGCCCTCTCTCCTCCCCAGAGGCTTTTGTTGCCTTTCATTTCGTTTGCCCTTTTCCGCCCGCGCTCCTTCGACCAATGGCTCCGCCCTTGTTCGGCCATGTAAAGTGTAGTGAAATTATCTCATTGTGATAAATCATAAGACAACTAAAGCACAGAATAGATACTGGACTAATTACTAAAGCCTCTGCAGAGGAGAGAGTTTCATTCAGGCCAATTTCCATTCAGTGCAAAATATCGTGAGATCAACTTTTTGCGATCACTTTCTGTGTTCAATCAACCTGATCAGTTGCATTTGATTTCTTGTATTTCAAAAGAAAGTGAGCACAAAATGTCGATTGTGCGACATCTTGCACTGAATGGAAATAGGCCTTTGTGGTCCGCAAGCGCTTATTAATTTTGGTACAAGTGGCTTGAAACTTGACATATTGATTCAATAAGTTTAATATCAATATATTTATTGAAAAATAGCTATTATGTCAAAATAACAAAACGTTTTCAAACTTTTTGCGACTGTTCATCTGTAGTTGCAAGGACAGTAATAACAAGGTCAACAGGTCAAGGTTCATCACTGATTGACTATTCAAGTAAACAATTGATATTTTCCTACAAATTTTGTTTATTATGGCTTACTGAAAGTATAAAAACCCATGGAAACCGTGAATTACTATAATAGATTGAAAATAATGATTAAATTATGATCTCAACTATGATTGAAATTATCAAAGTAGATTGAATGCTATTTCATTGTATTAAATTTCAGTAGACAATAGTTCATGTTTATATTTACAGAATGTGATGTAATTTTGAAATTTGAAGTTTTACACACAATATAATCAGTGCTAGCACAATGGCTTTGTTTCAATTTGAGCATGTCAAAAATTAGAATTTTGATAGTGTGGCCTTTCACAAACATTAAACGCCTGATAGTTGATAAATAAGTATCGACAGTGCAAGCACAATGGGCACCAAAATAATAACAAATTGTCAAATAACAGGATATAAGCTAAATTAAAAACAGCAAAGCTTTACCTACCTTGATCTATATTTCTAAGGTGCTAAATTACATAAATTTTCGGCGAAAACTCAATATTTTCGTTGCGTTTCCTCAACAAAAACCGTGAACAAAAGCGTGCATATTGCAGAAGTTTCAATTTTCACTTACGAGTCTGTCACATGATTTACCACCGATGGTACAACACACTCGACACAAAAATTTAGAGCTATATGAAAGTTGCATGTGCATATATGGGCATGCTATATGCGCATGCAACAAAAAACTTACTCAAGTATAAATGGAATCATTTTCAGTGATATTTCTGATCATCTACCTGTAAGTTTGTTTGCACTATGGATACCTTTCAAAATAATTGTGAAAATATAAACAGTGAAAGTTACTATTATATAGAGGATAATACATGGGTGCACAGAAATACCAGATTTATTTCGAGTGTTGAACATGATATCTCACTCGTTCGCACAGCGAACGAGTGAGATATCATGTTCAACACTCGAAATAAATCTGGTATTTCTGTGCACCCATGTATTTTTCTGTTTATTATATAAACAAAATTCAGTGAAAAACAATAAAACGTCCGTGGCAATGCGTTTTACAACAAATGATATTTTCACACGTAAAAATATTGTATTTTTTATGTGTGTTTAAATACGATTTTTCTCAGTGGCCAAAAACTCTATATAACACTTATGTTTATATAATAAAAAAGAATAATTAATAGTAATAGTATTGGTACCTTCAAAGATACCCAAAAAAATATAACATGGGAAAATGTTATTTCTGAGAATAATCCAATCGAGAGTTTTAATACATTTTCAATTTTATATTGAAAACAATTAGAAATAAAAAATACATAGACAAAGCAAAAAGTTCATGCATGACAAAGGGCATATTAAAATCATTCCAAAGAAAAAATCGACTTTATAAAAGGTACTTATTGCAAGCAAATAGAAAAAACGAAATATTTCATAAAAAATACAAAAACAAACTAAATCATGTTATAAAACATTCTAAAAAACGTATTATGAACAGCAGTTCATTAAACACAAGCAAAACACAAAAACGACCTGGAGAACACTAAATGAATTGCTAAACAAGCCCAGGAGAATTTATAGAAAACAATTCACCAAAGGAATTTATAGAAAACAATTCACCAAATAGCATTACAGACCCAAATAAATTCAATAACTACTTTGTAAATTTAGGACCAAAGCTTGCAAACAAAATAAGAAACAGCTGAAACAACACATTTGAAAAATATCTTACAGATGCTAACCCTAATTCTATGTTTCTTAGTCCTATTTATGAATATGAAGTTGAAACTGAAATCAAAAGTCTAAATGCAAATAAAAGTTCAGGTATGATGGTTAATATACTCTGCAAAAATATTAAAAAGATATCTACAAACCCATTGACACATATTTTCAATCAGGTTTTTACAACAAGGATTATCCCTGATTAGATGAAAATAGCTTTCTAGAGAATTACAGACCAATATCAGTTCTCACTTGTTTTGCAAAAAATATTTGAAAAGTTAATGTACAAAAGGCTGATTAATTTTATTGAAAATCTTATCAAAACACCAATATGGATTTAGAAAAAATAGATCAACAGAACATGCTATAATTGAAATGGTGGATAAAATAACAAAAGCTATAGATCAAGGGAAATATACTGTTGGAGTTTTTCTTGATTTATCTAAAGTTTTTGATACTATTGATCACAGGATTCTGATTAGGAAACTGGAATATTATGGAATTCAACGCATAACGAAAAGTTTGTTAAAAAATTATTTAAAAGATAGGAAACAAATAGTAAAATATAATTCATTGCAATCAACAGAAAAAACTATACTGACAGGTGTGCCTCAGGATCAATACTTGGACCACTGCTATTCATTTTATATATAAATGATATTCAAAACTGTAGTGAGATTGTTTCAATACTTTTATTTGCTGATGACACTAATATACTTTACAGTCATTCTTGCCTCAAAACTCTAAATGTAACTCTCCAAACTGAAATGAATAAAATAGCTGAATGGCTAAATTTAAATAAATTATCCATTAATACAACAAAAACCAAATTAGTTCTGTTCAGATCTCCCAATAAAAAGAAATATGAGATGAAACTTTTCATTATAACAATCGACATATAATACAAGTAAAAAACACATACATTTTTAGGCATAGTGTTAGATATATTTAACTTGGAAGGATCATATATAAATCTGATAACCAAAAAAGTCATAACGTCCACTGGAATAATAGCAACAATATGTCACTATACAAATTTAAATATTCTTAAACTAATCTACTATGCCTTAGTCTATCCATATCTTATTTATGCCACTTTATTATGGGGAAATGCATATAAAAGTAGAATTCAAAGACTGATAAATGTTTAAAAAAATAGTTCGTCTAATGACATTTAAATCTTATTTAGACCATACTGAAAAACTATTTGCAGACTTTTATATGACTCTGAACAAACTAAATGATTACCTTACTAGTTTGTTCATGTACAGATACCATCACTTGAATAATTTACCAGAATTTTTCAAAAACTATTATATAACAAATAATCATGTTCATCAACACAACACAAGAAATTCATTAGAACTACATGGGTCTCATCATTTGGGTGTACCTGCCTCGTCCATGCATATAGTAATTAGCAAACAATATAAAATGATCATCATTCACAAATGCATAATTCATAAACAGTATATTTTTGCACAAAAATATGCTGGCTGATAAGACTTCTGATTTGCTATAAACCACTGCAAGATGATTGGCTCTTAAAACAAAGGAAATGTGCAGCTAGTTTCAGCAGATATTCGTTAGTGAGGGTTAGAGTTATAAGAACATCTGCAAGGGAGACGATAGGTGGCACAGAGCCATCCACATTATCCACTTTTTATAAAAGAAATTAATTCAGCACTTCTCGAGCCCAATAAATAACATTACAAGTGACTTACCCCATAAAAGTGAATTTTTGCCACATTCTGGACCCAAAAAAGGGACCCAAGCTCCCCTCCCTATCCTATGTATAACAGAGCAGTCCCCCTCGGATTCATTCTCTCATTATTTTACAATCACAATAAAACCAAGCCTCTGAGGAGGTGAGAGGGATGCATTATGATCTAGGTTGGAAAAGTTGCATCCAATAGCTCACAGCTACACTAATTGCTGAGTAACTATTTTTACATGTAATTGGGGAACTTGTATTGACAGAAAATAAATTCACAAACTTTTCTAGGCATAGGGGGTCTGCAGGCACAATGTGCATTTCCAGCCATTTTGCACGGTTTTCTCTCATTTATAATATTTCGTTTCTAGTCCCAAATAACAGGTGGGAAATTTGTCGTCTCTGACCAAAAAACCATTTACATTCAAAACAAAGCAGAAAGTTAGCAAGAAGCTGTTTTAGCTAACGATTTTTTGCTTTCCATTCAACGATTTGCAAATTATTGATTTTTGCTTTCCATCCAAACGATTTGCAAAGTCGATCATGAATTCTTTGTTTTGGGATGATTGTGTTGTAATCGAGTGATTGGAAGAAGTTAATATGGCGACGTGAACATGGGAGTAAATACCGTATACGTCGATCTATGGCTTGTTTAAAACCGTAATAAACGAAGAAAGACGTGATTTGAGAATGAAATGTAAGTTGAAATTAACTTTATATGCCTCAAATGTTCCATCCTATGTTTCATAATGTAACTTCAGCTGTCTAAGTTCAAAATACAAGCTTGTGAAATTTGACAAATTTTGAAAATATGTAAAAATAGCTTGACTTTGAACTGTAGTTTCTCAAAAATAGCCTGTGGCCTCAATTTCAAATATAGCTAAATGAAAAGAAAAAACTTTTCGGCGTTTGTAGGTATCAAACATATCGTCAGGAAAATAGGGGCTCACAATGTTTTAGTTCAGTCTTTGAAACCCAGTTGCTTCGCATGTGTTGTGGTCAAATTTTTGCCAAGAATCAAAGGCCGAAATGTGAACTTCCTTCGTCAAAACCGCTTCGAGAATGGTCTAGTTTGAAAATTTAGCTATTAATTTCGATTTCACGAGCATATTTTGGTTACACGTTAAGTATTTTTGTGCTTGATGAGATTCAAAATTTGTTGTAATTTGTGTAATTTTGGTGATGACCGGAACAGAAATAAAGATATTTTAAAAACTGGCCGTGGCCTCACAATAAAACTTTCACAAATGTTCTCTGTTTCATGTACTTTTATTTAATATCTTAGGTATAAGCATAAAAATAGGGGCTCGTACAGTTTGAGAGGTTGTAAAATGCATGACTTGCCTCTATTTTCATGTAAACATTCGAAATTCTTCGACAGCAAAGTAGCAACTGTTTCAGATCGAATGCACACAGACAGCCCACCAGAGACAATGGCAGGGTACTGAAATAGAACGTCACTAAAAAATTCTGTATGATTAATTTAGATCATGTCTACTCTTTCAACATAAAACAGTCATTTATTTTGTACAAACATTTGGCAATATTTACACAATTGTGCCTTTTTGTAAACATGCGTTGCGTGTATTCCACGCGTGGCTCATTTTACTCGCGCATGCTCAGACAAATTTCCCACCTGTTGTCCCAAATATTTATAACTGTAAATCATCATGTTATCATCAATTGAAATATTCAATTGAATCAAATCTCCAATGATGGAATGTTCTTCATATAAAATTTCTGCTGGACTAAAATACTTTATATATATATTCAACACCCTGTTGGAGTTTCATAGCCTTGGTTAAAGATGCTTGCAGCTGTCAACGGACTATAAGTTCACTTGCAGCTTGCAACTGATCAATCCAGAGCACTTGCAGCTATGCATAGGGATTTAATTTTATACATTTTTTCAACCTGGTCTAAGTATGTTCTAAATATCAAACTGTCTAGCATCTTTTACAGCAGAAATGTTATTGAAAACAAAAAGACCTAATGTGCACATTGCGTCGTTTTTAAATGATAATAAAACTATCAGTGCTGTAAAAATTGACTACACGAATTTGTTTACAGGCCTGTAAATATAGCCACAGCCTATAAATAGATAGGCTTTATGCCTCAATAGTCAAAGTGAGTCCATACCTACCTTCCTGATTGAGCATTTGAGACAAAGACTTCCAAGCACAGTTTTATTGTCCTGTTCTTGTAGTTGGTATCACTTGTATCCCATAAACATTTAAAATCTGTAAGGGCTTGTAAAAACAATTCCTTATTGAATTCTCCAATTTCCTGCACCACATTTTCCAGCTCATTTTAGCCTCCAATGTACAGGGTGTATCAAAAAAGACGCAACCTCTGAATTTCCTAAGAAATCCACTTTGCAATTCTTAAGCATAAATGATTTTAGGCCCCTAGGAATTGAAATCGAATTGCTAATAGATCATATTACTGTTGTTGTACTGTTAAATAAATGCATAAATTTAAAATTCCCAGGCACCTAAAATCTTTTGTCCTTAAAACAATGTTGATTTCTTGGGAAATTCTGAGGTTGCGTTTTTATACTGTGTTCTAGGTAAATAATATGCACAGGGGTGGGAAAAGTATCGGAACCTGGGAACCTAGTTCCCAGACATTTGTTTTTAGTTGAGAGTTTTGCAGAAAATTTTCCAGAAAATATTTCAACATTTTGAGATAACTCTGTTTACTCAACTTACAAGTTACAACTTTTCTACTTTATTTACACTGTAACATCAGCAGCCTTTTAAATATTTGACAGAAATTAATTCTTTCACCCACCCCTGCCATCACAATAAGATAAAACGGTAAATATATGCTCTGCAAAGTCTCCAATAAATGCAAATTAAACAGTAAACAAATAAAAGTGATGGAATAAATAGGATGATAGGACACTTAGTTAAGCATTAGATCCTTCCTAGTTGGTCATAACTCATAACTGTGGTGTATAACAGACAACTATTGCGATGTACGAGTTTACAAAAACCAGCCTATTTAAGCCTATTATTACTAAAGTACAAATAATACAATAATTATGCATTTGTTTTGTTATTTTTGTAATTGTAACATTGCAAATTTTACAGAAAATTTCTAGACATCAACCTAGGTTCCCAGAAAGAAAACATTTTTTCCACCCCAGAATATGCAGCTGCTGACCCTCTTGAGATTGCATTGAAATCACTAGCATCTTTGAAGATAATTTATTTCCTACTTGTGCATGTTTGTTGCAATGATTGTCATAAAAATTGTCTATGGAGATCCGCCTCTATAGCTCCAAAGGCGCGTCAGGGGATGGGGAATCTTTTGATATAATACTCTTCCTTCCATCATTAGTATTTCTAAAACAATTAGTAATTTTCCTGCAACAATTATGATCTTTTATCATCTTTTATCCACTAGGATTTATTCCAAATTGCTTTTACTTATATGTTGCGACCTGGTTGTTCTGACAAGACGTGTAATAGCTCAAAAGATGCACCAGGAGATGGGAATTTTTTGATATTACACATTGTTCTATTGTTAGTATGTCTCAACCCTCGAAATTCACCTCGGCACTTGGCAATTGCCGAGGCAAGTTACGATTTTTCATAGTTTGCCTCTGCAAAAAAATGCCGAGGCATTTCCACCCGTTGTACCTTAAATTACAAACTACAGCATCTGTTCGTTTTTTTGCTTAAATTTACAAACTACAGTGTTCGTTTTTTGTACACTTCTTTGTGAACAATAGAAGATTTCATTCATAGTTACTTTACAAAATACCTAAATTTAAATAATTCAAGCTTGATGGTTAAAATCAGCAAGAAAATAAAATATTTCAGTGGCTTGTCCATTACCTTAGAAGTGAAGACCAGCAAAGTATCTCGAGATTTCTACAATTCTGCACAGGAAGTGATGGTGTTTCCCCATTAAAGTAAGAATAGAGAATATGAGTGCCATGTCAATGAGACCCAAAGTTCAAACATGTTTTTGTGTGTTGGTGATCCCCAAGAATTACCCAACCCAATCTTGTCTGCATGATAACATGGATTTCTATCAGTCGAACTGATTGACCAAACGTAATGTACAAAAATCGACATTGCAGCGTTAAGTATTCAATGTGGTCAACATTTCTTCCTATAAAGTTTTTTGAGTTTTATATAAAATATTTGTTCGTGGCATTACTTAATATTGTCGATGTTAATTGCGTTAAAAACTGTCATAGAAAACTTGATTTTCTCTGCCTATGGACAATGAAGACTGGATGTATGAATTAGCATAAGGTACATCACATTAAAGTTCACATTGTTATAGTACTTGAGTGGTCTATATAATGTATGCTGGAAAGATATGGCGGCTGCATGGGCAAAATTAGCTCTGTATTTGACATTGTTTTACGCTGTTTTGTGGTTTAATTCAAAGCAGATAAAGCAATCACCATGCTTTAAAAACAACTATAAAGCTTTGTTATCGCTTACACAGCATTTTATGTATCAGAGTTGCGAAAATCGCAGACTGGAAGTCCGAAATAAAATCCTTGTCCATCATGTGTCTGGGAAAATCTTGTTCCATGGAATGGAGTTAATACTGGTCGAAGATATAGCAAGAAATGTACGGTATATTATCGTAACTCTGGCATCATTCAATTTGTTGATTAAAGCAGGAGATGTTGTGACAAATCCCGGCCCTAATCACCCAACTACATCTGGTGAGCGTAAGTCAAGGCAATGTAATTCAAGCGAGGGTCGTCTTAGGGCTCCTAAGTGTATGCAGTGTGATAAGGCAGTTAAAGTAAATAACAAATGGTTGTGTTGCAACTACTGCTTAGAACTAACTTAGATACGATGTATGTCGCTTAAGAACCGTTTAATCCAGCATGAGAACTATTGGACATGTCCAAACTGTTTGGGAAGGGAACTACCATTTTATAATGTTCGTGACCTTAACGAAATTGATAATGATATGCTAGGATTAGAGCTAGAGGATGATTGCTATGTTGACCCACATTTGGAAATACTCTCTCGAAGTTCAAATCATTTGCGCTTATGTCATATAAATTGCCAGTCCCTGCTATCGACATTTGATGAGTTTCTCCATTTGATTTCAACGTATACATTCGATATTTTGACTTTATCTGAAACATGGCTTCGAAATAATACTCATCAAATCGCACATGTTCAAATTCCTGGGTATTCATTAGTATTCAACAACCGCGGTGAAAAGCACGGGGGCGGTGTTGCTGTTTATATCAGAGAAGAATTAAAATACAAAGAAAGAAATGATTTAATGAGGGTTGAGCCATCCTTTGAGCATATTTGGATAGAAATTGCAGGAAAGAATAAAAACAGTAATGTATTATTGGGTGTTTTTTATCAGCCTGATTCCGATCCTGCTAGAAAAGTCTTGTGGCTTGAAAAATTTGAAACAATCTTAGCAGCAGTACATTCAAAATGGGATGGTATTTTAGCAATAGCTGGTGACATGAATATTGATTTAAAGAATTCTTCAACAACCGCCTATAAATATGAAGCAATATTGCGTTCATTTAATCTTAACCAGCATATTAAAGACCCTACTCGTAAGGGCAAATGGTTAATTGACCACATCATAACTAACATTCCACATAATGTTGTAGCAACTGGTGTTCTACCTACACCTGAAGTCAGCGACCATGACATGCCATATATTATTGTCAATGCAAGACTAAGTAGATTTGAAACCAGATTTAAATATATTCGATCAGTGAAATCATTTTGTTCTGAAGAGTATTTGCGGGATATTAGCGAATTACCATTTTCACTGGTATATGCAGTAGATGATCCAGATGAAAAGATCTCTATACTAAATGAATTGCTCCGTAGCTACATTGACCGACATGCCCCACTTGTGCAATGTAAGATAACTCGACCTCCTGCTCCTTGGCTGCAAGATGTGAGCATTAAACATCCACAGAAAGAGAGACCATTTACCCATCAAACCCAAGCAGAGTCTGACTGGTCACTGTTCCGCTCAGTTCGTAATAAAATCAAAACAGCTATAAAAACTCCAAAACGAACATTCTATTCAAAAGCGTTATCATCAAAACGCTCGAAGGTTGTTTGGATGATAATACATCGAATATTAAACCCAAATAGGAAGAAAATCCGTCAAGACCCGGATGAGTTGAACAAGTTTTTTGTGACTACCTCAGAACACATTTTGGGTTCATACCCAAAACAAAGAGTCAATGTTGTCGAATATCTTGACTCCCTATCAGGATCTAGTGGGGATACATGCTTTAGGATGCGAAAGGTAAATTTTAGCAAAGTAAGCAAACAGCTTAATGGTATATGGATGATTATTCTACAGGTCATGACCATCTACCTGTGAACTATTTGAAAATGGCTTCCCAATATATTACCTCTCTGTTGATCCATATATAATTAACAAATGCATCGCACACAATATGTTTCCTTCCTCATGGAAAATGGGACGTATTAGTCCTATCCCGAAAATCAGTGAACCAATAGAGAATGGTGATTTTAGACCAGTGTCAGTGCTGCCAATTTTATCAAAGGTACTTGAACGCCTGGTGCTATCCCAACTTGTTGAGTATATTGAAGAACACAGTTTGTATAAAGAGACAATGTCCGGTTTCCATAAAGGTCACTCAACCATGGCCGTTCTGTTGAAACTGGATGATATCTTGAGAGCAATGAAAAAAGGGAAATGACATTGGCAGTCTTTACTGACTATTCAAAGGTTGATTTCCAGGTGTTACTGAATAAATTTCATCGCATAGGTTTTTCAAAGGATTTTTTTATATGGATTTATAGTTATTTAGATGGCAGACAACACTTTGTACAAATTGATGATCGACAATCAAGATTGCTGCCAGTAACATTCGGTGTTCCACAAGGGTCAATTCTACAATCCTCGCCAAAAGTCCTTGGGACAACCCAAAATTTTCAGGTGAAATATCAGTGAACAAAAGGCGCTCGCAGTCTATTTTAAAGCTGGAATCTGGAACATATACAGAGAGATGAAAATGTTATATTTCAAAATTGGCTGCGGTAGAATATGCAAGTCCGGTTGCAAGTCAAAAGCGAAGTGAAAACCTGCACAGGGTTTGGCGAAAGAGAAGCAAAGGAATGGAAATTGCCAGTAAAGGTTCTAAATAGCTCCCTGGTCTCCCTCGTACCCAGAATTGATCAAATTAATCCACGAGGCGCACGCAAAGGCCGCGCAAGCCATAGAACAACACATGGTGCCTGGGTTGACGTGAAAGCTTTTGAAGATTTCGAAGCAGAAATGCATGTGATACCTCCACGTTCACCAGATCTAAACCCCATGAATAGAGAATATGTTCCATATTGTGAAGAATGACTTAGAGCGCCAAGCTATTTGCGAGAATATCACGGCTGAATCTTTGAGCTAATTTGGAAAGAAAAAATTTTAAGCGTTAGATAATACCTCCGTCGACATTATAGATCGCTACTTCCGTCGACGTTATAGATCGCACAATAAATAGTATGTGTGGGAGCATTCATGCTGTAATTAAATCCAAGGTATTCCGAATAAAATATTGACAGCTTATGCTTATTTTTATTGCTTAATATTACGTAATCTATTAACTCAATTGCGACCGGAAATTCAAAATGAAATGTAAACATGTACAGACTGTACAGTTCTCGTCAACAGGAGCAACACTTCTCAGCATCATTTCCAATGATAAATATAGTATTATTCATTTGTCACACCAAACTTCGGTGACATTTCTTTTTGTATACAATTTACTTTCGAAGCTAAGCTGAATATTGTATAATAAAGTGGCTCACTTGCGACTTTCCACAGTTCTCACTTCTTGAGTAAATAAAACTGCAATTTTTTGTATTTTCTAAACTCAGTGATGATGAGAACTGTTGCAAATACGTATACAATGCACTTTCTATACACAAGAAAACATTTTAGCGGAAGTGCAGCTATGACTGAAATCAGAGTAGAGGGTTATCCGAAATATATCATAAAAACCAAGTGCGAAATTTCAAATTATATTACTGAGAAGTGTGTGTGAGTACTGGCTGTCTCTGCTTAATATGTTGTTTACGTGTGTTAACAGAAATGTTATTAAATATTAACTATCATTGTACGTGCGGTATTTGGTTATTTGTTTGTATTGTAAAACTAAAAGCGACCATGACATTATCTAAGTGTATCTGCTCTTCAGTTCAGTTCACTCTTTTCTACATCTTCGAGAGTATTATTAAAAATTATTATTTAAAAATATTTAACAACAGTAGCCCTATCAGTTACCTGTTTTTCAAGGGTAGTTTTCCGAGTATATAAATATAATTCATTAAAAGATCATCTAGTGTCAAAACGGCAAAGACTTCATTTTTAGTTTATCATCTAAATTCCGACAATCCTGGCCAAAAGTCCTTGGGACAACCCAAAATTTTCGCATGTTTTTATTGTTCTCTTCGGGGAAAGCAGATTTAACACAAAATATGCTTTTGAATCGAACCCCCCCCCACCCCCCAGCCGTTCAATGTTGATCTTGGGGGCACCCTTAACTAAAATTGTAAGAACTTTCAACATTGAATTGGGGAGGGCACGGGGGCGTTCTCTTTAGAATTCAAGGGTGGAAAAGGTTGAGTGTCCCCAACACTTTTGTCCAGGATTGTAGGTCCAGTTCTCTTTAACTTATATATGGGAGATCTACAAGATGAGAAATCATCCGATTGCAATTATCTACAATATACGGATGATACTAGTTTATACAAACATTGTAAGGTAAAGAATTTGGATAACTGTAGCGAGGTCATTGGGAGGGAGTTAGCCCGGGCTGATGGCTGGTCAACAAATTCGAACTTGCTTTTGAATCCTGGTAAAACCAAGATGATGATATTTTCCACAACACAGATGTATACCACTCACAATCTTTCTTCCCTGGATTTGGTTAAAATCAACATCAATGATCAGTATACTGAACGTAAGTCTTCTTGGAACGTCCTGGGAGTGGAACTAAATGAGCATTTAAAGTGGAATCCACATCTGGAAAAAGTAATAAGATCAACGTATTTGTCCCTGGCTTGCTTGAGGAGGCTGAAACGTTTCACGCCGTTCTCATTGAGAAAACAACTAGCAGAATTATTGATTTTATCCAAACCTGGATTATTGCAATTGCCTATACGGATCCTTGCCTGATTATTTGCTCAAACAACTGCAAAAAGTTTGGAATGCTGTGGCAAGTTTTGTGATTGGTAAATTTGCTAAAGTGAACGATGTACTAACATTGGGATGGCTACCAATCAAAGAAAGGATTGAGTTCAGTATTGGGAAACTGGCATATCAGGCCCTAAGAGATGACAAATGGCCAAGTTATCTATCGCTCCAAGTCAAAAGAGTTTCAAGAGTTCTGCGTAGTAACTGTGACGGTGGTTTGAAAATTAAATATTCTGACATTGAAGACAGTTTTCAATCCAATGCTGCTAGAGTTTTTAATAGTCTTCCAGAACATTTGAAACTAATGGATTTTAAAAATTATAAGATTACTCTTAAAAGAATTTTATTAGATCAAGGTAGAGAAAGGATTTATAAGGATTGATTAATTTTCTCACATAACCTGATTTTAAATTAACCATTCAAATTTATTTATATTGTAGTTGTAGTTGTACAAGACAGTTGTAAAAATTTAGAAATAGTTTGTTAGTTTTTTTAAATGTATGGATGAAGAGCCATGTAATATGGATATGCCAGATTAAATCTTTATTATTATTATTATTATATCATTATTAACAGAATAGTTCATCCACAGGCCACATCATGGAATGGCGTTTTTAAAAGAGAGATAACTGTGTTTCTTCGTTTCCACGGCGAGGTGGCATTTTTACGACCTACTTCTTTTAGCTTCCACGCATCTACAGGGTGTCCGAAAAAACCCAAAAACATTAAAATTAATACATTGTTTGAATTTGAATGCCATTTGAATGCAAAGATGATAATTTCTTAATGAAAAATCTCTAGTGGAATTTTGTCTCCAGAGTGAACAAACTATGCAAAATATTGTTGGAAAACCTTGTTAATTTACAACAAAGTGAGTCGATAAATCTTGTTTCATATTAATCTGACACTGCAATCGAGCAACGAAAAATTCGTTGGCTCGAGCGGGATTTGAACTCGCATCTTCGGGTATCTAGACCGCCGCTCTACCTATTGAGCTATCGAGTCAACAGGGATTGGTAGCGAGGCTTATCCAATTTAAGTGCACGAAATATTTTCGTGACGACTTAACGCTTGTCTTTGAGGACGCGCAGTGTTTCAATTCTATTTCAGAACCATCCTCAGAGATAGGAAAACTAGTTTCATATTAATACAGTTTCATATATGAATAGTATGTAATATATGAATATAGTGTAATATATATAGTGTAATATAGTGTAATATATATAGTGTAATATATGAATAATATAGTTTCCTATCTCTGAGGATGGTTCTGAAATAGAATTGAAACACTGCGCGTCCTCAAAGACAAGCGTTAAGTCGTCACGAAAATATTTCGTGCACTTAAATTGGATAAGACTCGCTACCAATCCCTGTTGACTCGATAGCTCAATAGGTAGAAAGGCGGTCTAGATACCCGAAGATGCGAGTTCAAATCCCGCTCGAGCCAACGAATTTTTCGTTGCTCGATTGCAGTGTCAGATTAATATGAAACTAGTTTTCCTATCTCTGACGATAAATCTTGGATAGTCAAATTTAATAAAGCAGGAATTTCAATTGGAACGCATGATATTGTAGGGTCGTGGTAAGGAACTGTGGGTGCAGGTTGCTGTCAAAGTAATTAGCAGATAAAATGATTGGAAAAGATGCCCTAATGTGTTCAGGAGGGCATTCAATCGGGCTTCAACATTGCTCTGTTCCACTCGCTGTTTGAAAGCAGCATTTATAATTCAATAATAATTAATATATAAACAAACGAAAGCACATATGTTTATCTCAAGCATAGTAAGACTCACAATGACCATGTTGTCATACATTTCGCCTTGCTTTACTGCGTTTTAAAATTAAAACTGAGTGCAAATAATTCAGTGTTTACAACTGACAACTGCATTCAAACAATTCTGTGCGCCATATTTTTCAAATAAGAATCACCAATTTTGCGTAATGATATTAATGAGGCTTTACGTGTGCTTATGTGCAGGTCAACTATTAAGTCATAAAGTATGCATAGGGATTAGAGTCAAAACAGATGATATATTGCCACCGCTGATTGGCTGGACTAGAAGCAAGAAAGTCCACTAACTAATGTATCTATTGATTGGCTAAAGTTAGTGAACCTACACACATTGTAGCATAGTATCTGCATTCGCACATACAAAAATGACAAAGTTTTAGTATTTTTGGTTTGAATTTTACATTTTATTGAAGCTATCAGACAACACTTTAAGGACATTTTTTGCTCTGTTTTCTTTTGCACTGAAATAATCAATATTAATAGTTTACATTGTAAAATATTTGGCAATAGAGGAAATTCAAAGTATTACTGCAAATTTTTTGTCAGTGAATCCAATTTCTGTGGTGATTTGTGGGCACTGTATATATATTGTATTGCACCAGTGCAATGCGACTTTGACATTTCATATCTTCGATTCATTGAATGCTATGAGGACAAAAATACAATTGTTCGATTCAGTGTAACAATATCTGCTCACCCCTAGCAATAGTTTTAGTCAATGGCAACATTACAGTGATTTATGAGCTTTGAAAATCATACAAGTTCGAATATGATCAAATTACACAATATTACTCACCAATTAAACATACCTTTCGCCAAAAATAACTTTGACCCCTTGAGACATATGCTCATTGTAATAGTTAGTCTTGTTCGATTGAGTAATCAAAACACTATTTACAGTGGTTATTTTCAAGTGTCTATCTTTAAATGGGATCTTTTATTGCTATATTTACATTTCTGGTCCAAGTGTGTGATAATCCCAACCAGATGCATGGTTTTAAAATGTTGAAACAATGAGACGCTTGTACCCCTTATTGGTCTGGAAACATTGGCTATCAATTCTAAAGGTCAAAGTGCCTCTATGGTTTGACATCATCCCGGCTACGGGAGTTCCTTACTTGCTCAAGTATAATTAGGGTTCGCAACTCTAAGTCAGTTACACTTTGGAACAGCTTCAATTTCCGGTTAATATTTTCTGATATATGCTACCTTCAGTGTGTTATGCAAAAGAAAGCAAATACATCATTTTAAAATTAATCTTTAAAAACAAAGTAGATCTCAATCTACAAAATCAGTGTGTTTTCGAAGCCTGCAGTTCCATAGTTATTTTGTTACAAAGCATCAAAGTTTGGGCATATTTGCCACCATTAAAGTCACACAGCACACATTTACTCACCTACCTGTCCCTCTTCAACCGATTTTCCACACATGAGCCCGACCAGAATTCAGGTTTAAAATAGCACCACCTTAAAGTTCAAAGCCTGAAGATCCTTCTGAACTATGAACTAGGTTGTTCTTTAACTTTTGAGCAGAAGACTTTGTATTTGAAAAGCCAATTTTGAAAAGCAAGATACAACTCAATTTAACACAAAATGTCTACAACAATAGGTATGTACATAAACTGTATGTTTTAAGGTTTCATTTGATATTTAATTTGTTTTGTTTAACGATCAAGCTCACTTGTGGAAATTCATTTGAATTTAGGTAATTTTGCATGTTCGCCAATGGCGTGAATGGACATGTGCTCGTGGAACTTTCAAAATTGGGATGAAGAGAACTGATTGCCCTGCTTAAAAATGATAAACTGAGTGATGGAAAGGTAATCATAATGTATGTTATCATTTATTTAACAAAATCATTAAAACAACCCGTAGTTTCATGGACAACCGGGAGGAAAGAGTGAAAAGAAGCCTTCATTTGCTTGACCCTAATATAATCATCCCCACGCATGCTTGCAAAACACCCAGAGGGTAATTGTACAGTTATTTTACAGCTTTATAAGAGCATGAGCAGGCATCTGTTGGCGATGATCGTCTGAGACTTGGAATTACTGACCAGGTATTGCATGATATACTGAATGTATTAAAAACAACAGCAAGTTGTTGGTAAGACCACAGTTGTATTTTTAACTAATAAGCTGGTAATTGAAGTGAAACAAGGGAGCAGATGGGAAAATCATCTGTTGACATCCTAACTTGGCTACATGTACTATTCTACCAATTGATGTTCTGAAAACCCAAAGCAAAGAAGGTAAGAAGGTCATAGAGGCAAGATAGATAGATAGATAATCTGTTTATTAAAATCATCTAGCAGCCATGCATAAAGCTGAATTACATGATTCGTATACAAAAGTGTTTTAAACCATTACAAAATTCATAATTTAATATTATAAAAGTAAGGTAAGATTGGAATCTGACAAGAGATCAGTATTTGCAAATTCGGTTGGTGAAATGACACTCGGAGAAGATTGCTCGTCGTTGGCACTGTAAGATATTTCACCATGGGAATTGGGTGCCATTCTTTCGAGGCGGTCATTCAAACTTTCACACTCTTTTGGTAGTTCATATCTCACCTCTTCAATGGCATATAATTGTTTTCCATTTAACTCTTTCCTAAGTCGATCAAAGACTCGTCTTGGTGACATTCCATTAAGCTGTTTGCTGTTTTTAACTTTCTCACGAATGATACCAAGCATAATCGTTTTGAGCTTTAATTCTTTGTTGAAGGTTTCTTTCACCATTCGTATTTCTTCATTTTTCCAAGGAGTCCTCTTCTTAGTTTCAGACTCATTGAAATCTGCCGAAACGTCAGCTTCACTTTCATCAGCGCTGTTTTTTGAGGCATCTTGATTCCGCATCGACTTCCCAAGTTTTGTTGAAGCTTCAATTGATGCTTTGTTTTCTCCCATAAAAGATAATATTTTTTGGCTGTAGATTTGTTGTGTGACATAAGTCCTGCAAGCTTTTCACTTAGCCTAGGATTGCTCTCATGCACTTTCGTTACTGCAGCTTCCCGGAACGACGTTGAGGTTACTTTGATATCGACTCCTGCTTTTTTAAAGACCGATTGAACAGCTTTATTGATCTGCCCGGACATTATGCTTCTCAAATTCCATGTAAAAAATACAGAGCTGGTACTGGTATCCGAGTCGGTAACTGCAGGTCGCATCACTCTAATGAAAACATGCATCCACACACTTTCAATTTTTTGTAATGGTTTTTAAGTAATAAATGATCTAATTTCAGTTTCTGTGTTTTTTCTTTGTGATTTCATGACATACAGTTTCCATGGCAATGATAAGTGTCCAACTGGTACATTATGTTGTTTTGTGTGTCATCAATGCACTCACTAATGAAAATATTGTGGTGATTGGATGAAATGTCTAGAAGTTATGACCTTATATGTAAAAAAAGCCTTAATTTTGTTTTCTTGTAATAAATAGTCTCTATCATGTGCATGCTCAAATAAGTCAGCCCTGGAAATCTCGATTTGAGTCTGTGGAGATTTTCGCATTCCAGGGGGCTCATTAAGTATTTAAGTTTGTTTGTAAAATGAGGGTTGTTTAATAAAAGTTTTTTAAACGCTGTGATCAGGCTCATCAAAGATCAACCTCGTTCCCAGGGTCTCTCCTTCTGTCATCTGGGAGAGACCCTGGCTGCGGCTGGTCACATGCCTCCCAGATTCTGGGAGGTAAATTTAATTGTAACTGTGAGAGGGGTGGGAAAGGAGTGTGTTTGTATAGCATTTTAAAATTGCAACTTTGGGTGATGAAATTTACTGTAAATTTGCAACAAGAAATCGTAAAGAGAACTCTTAAATTAATATTTATATCATGATGTTCTACTCTATAATCTGGTGTCGAGTTACAATTCAAGCAAGTTGGATCAGATTTCATTATAGACTTGCCAAAGAAAGCACGCTTGCGGCGGCTTGCCGCTTGTGCAGCATGGCAATATTAAACCTACAAGAAAATATATATCTCCAGACCGAATAGTGTGGTTGTTATTTAGTATTAAAGTCTATCCTGATACTCGGACCAAAAGAATTTATTTATTGATGAGATGTGGAATTGCAACGAAATAGCGAGATCTTTTGACTGATTTCCGAAATATCGCCAACTGTATCCAGATTGTTGATCTATATAAAGGCCTTATCAAAAAAACTTAAACTCGTCAAAAGACGATCATGGTATATATCAAAGTATAGCTGTCTGTTGAAAATCTACGGTATTAAAATCATACACCAAAGATAAGTCAAACGACAAATTATATGTCACTATATTTAAAATATACATGTCTTTCAATGAGCACTGTTTAGTAGTGTTCACCACCTTTATAAATTTTGTAAACAGCTTTCATTTTGACATGAATAAGCTTTAATTTTTTGCTTTATATGCATTCTTAATTAATAATACAAGTGAGATTTAAATTTTTGCTTTGTGAAATAGAATACCGTTATTTTTTAATGGCAGCTTGCATCGTCTATATCATATCCAGGATTGCTTGTGTGTAAACGCATTATTCAGTTTATGACACCATCAAATAAAAATAAGTAGCAAATGATTAATGAATTTGAGATAAACAGGTGATTCACAATGAAAACTTTAAAAATGTTAGTAGAAGTAGAAAACTCCAAAATTTATGTCTATCCGTATGACGCCAATAACGGTCTGTGCGCATCTGACACTGTAAATTTGTGATATATATTATAGTATGTTAACACAATATAATGATTAATAGAGACCAAGAAAAAGGCTAAAGTCTTACTTTAATTACCGAATACGAATTATGTACTAAATCCAGATAAATCAATGACTGAAATTTCCTCTATGGTTATGGACATTTCTCTGTTCGGCTATTATCAAATGTTTACATTTGCTAATATTGGGCCAGTCCTAGACAATACTGTTTCTTTTAAAAATCTTATAAACAAGACGCGTAGTAACAAGTGAATCGGTGCAAAGCGTATCAACGTTTACAAGAAAGGACGAATGTAATGGCATATTTTAAAAACATTACAATAAACGTTTATAACCGCGCTCGAGTGTGAAGAGAGCATGCATTGAATAACAACACGAGAGAGCCTGCAACTAACGATTTGCTTGGTTTCTTGACTTGGCTGTAAGTAAGAATGTAAGAATGTTCTTGTAAATTCAAAGCAAAGAAAGTAAACAAAAATTAGCAAGTATTTTGAACGTAATAATTCGCAAAATTTGTGTTTTTTAACAAATATCCCACTGGAAGCATGTCGATGTAATTTGATACTTTCCCCACACCCCCTTGGGCGCTAAATTTTTTATGAGGCACGTGACAAGCCGCAGCCAGGGTCTTTCCCAAAGAAAGATCCTGGGTATGAGGTTGCTCAAAGATGTGTCTTTAATAGGTGTCATCCGAAATATACTCAGTGTTTATTTATCGATGCGATGAACTGGTTTAATACAGTTGCGAGATATATATATATATATACCTGTGTGGCCAACATACTACACATGAATAGGGGCATACTTGGAAGCCTGAAAATGCCATTAAGTCCTGCATTCTGAGCATCCACATGTGCTCTAAAATTTATGCTAACTATACTTGTATTTGAAATAAAAGAAGGAAAAAATGCACAAAAAGTTTAAACAATTAACCATAATTTATCATTACTTATTAGAGGTGGATAGCAATGGCTGAAGGCTACGTGTGTGGGGGCATATTCCCCCAGAAAATTTTTGAAATTCCATCTGAGCATCCAAATTTGCTAAAGCCTAAAACTTACATTTTGTTTATAAAGCCTAAAACTTACTTTTTGTTTATCTATTTGTTATTCTTCACTAGTTTGTTTGTTTGTAAATTTAGGGAAAAGGGAATTTTCCTGGGGGGAATGTGATTTCATGGGGGCATAGGGGGGACTGGGGGCATTTGTATGTTTAAAAAAAGGCTCTGATAATGGTTCTTGAAAAGATCTTTATTTATGCTACACAATGTCTAACACCAGTACTTGTCCAATTACATATTTTATAGAAAAAAACTCTCAAACAAGCCAAAAAAGACCAAAAAATGAATGTATTCAATAGATTAATATTTATTACCCGTATGTAGATTGCGACATGTGCCCAGCGTCTCCCATCCCAGGGCTTTTGGGGTGTAGACCCTGGGTATGTTGATGAGTGCTCTGAGACCGGGACGAAATCAAATTTTCAATTTTCTTTTTCAGATGGCTTTTGCTAGCATGTGTTGTTCCAATGTCAAGATTACAGCCGAGACTGGTCTGAAATGTATTTGTGTTTACATTCCACCCGGTCTGAATTCATGCCGGTCTGAAGTCAGTCGGTTCGGTCCAGAAGGCGGAATGACTTGAGACCGGTCTGAGTTATTTTCGTTTCGGTCTCATGTAAACATCTATTATAGATAATACTATGACCGAAACGAGATGGTCCTGGTTTGCCTTCGTTCCGGTCTCATGTAAACAGGGCCTAAGAAGGTTTTGCAAACCATCAAAATCAAAAAGGTGGGAGGATTTGTGGCAAATATGATGGGAGCGACTCTCACAAGAGAATATATAGCAACCCATAGCTACAAAGGCCAAAAAGGAAAAAACGGACAGACAAAGCCAAATCTTGATCCACAGCATGCTGCTTCCCTGATTGGTAAGTTTTTGCTTGTATAAGTGATAGTGCATCACTACATATGTGAGTGTACAGTATGCTTTTTCCCAGAACACTATAAATATCTGACTAATGGCAATGCTAAATTAGTACTTACAGTAGCTTTTTAAAAGCTTTCACTTACAGTTATTCACTATGAAACAAATCATTGAAATGGCTTTAGGTATTTTACCAAATTTTAAATCTGCTTGTACATGTATTTATTTATACTTTCTATGTTTTGTGTAGAATATGCTAAGAGCGTGAGGTACACAGACCTATAGTGAACGCCATTAAATTTAAATTGAACAATAAGGAACAGGCTTTCAGAAAACAACACAAAGAGCAGCAAAAATCAACCAAGGAATGAATCTTATTTTACTGGCTTCAGCATGCGAGCAAACAATTTATTCTTTATAGAAGAACATAACTTATATGTCTGTTGTCTTAAATTGGCAAGAGAATTTATCGGTACATTGATATCCATAAATTGTTATTTAACTAAATTAACCAATTTATTTTATAGATTATAGTTTTAACTGTGAACATCAGTGACCTCATTAGTTTTAATTAGTAGTAGAACTATAGAAGTATAATGCTTTGCAGAGTACTGGTAATAAATAATACTATTACTAGTAACTAAATTTTGAATAAAACTATTAATGGTTTGTACATCTTTTGGTTTTCCCCAAAAATTTACAGTGAATGTTTAGAACTATGCTGACACAGGCAGGTTTACACACTACAATTAATCGTTGCGATTTCTCATCTGGAGTAGCAGTATACAATGTGGACTCATTTTGCATATATACTTCAGATTGTACTCTGTTAAAAGCAGAAATCAGCCCTATTTACTCGCAGTGTGTAAACATACCTCAACTCCAAAAAACTTTAGTTTTAAAATCTGCAGTATTTACTATAGTTTCTAAAACTGTAGTTTACTCAAACTATAGTTTTTGACATAAACTGTAACTTACTCAAACTATAGTTTTTTTTATATAAACTATAGTTTTTGTTCCAAAATACTACAGTTCTTAAACTATAGTTTTTGACCTCAAAAACTATAGTTTATTTTTGTAAGGGTTTCTTTGAAAAGGGGCATTTAACATCACCAAAGCCTAAAGGTGATGCTTTGTTCCTGCATGTCATGAATCAAAAAGTCTGGACTAGCACCCAACCATGGAAAACTATGGTTGACAATTAAACTACATGATGAACATACATTCACATCCCAAGTTCTGTTTTGCTGTGAGATATTGTTTCACTGCCTTCGCCCATAGATATCTTATATACACTAGATAGCGCATCTCATTTAGTAAAATTGAAGCCAATAATATTCCAGCGGTTACCCCCATTTGAATAGATGGCGGCCATGTTGGTCATTCCCACTTGCTAATAAACGCTTAAAAACAACAATAACTTTCATTATTTGAATAGTTTAAAAACGTATTTGGAATAGGGTTAACTTAATGTTTAAGTTCCCTGTTTAAGAAATAGAAAACATACGAATCTTCTCATTTCATGGGAACGACCTGAGACTGCAATCACAGCTTCAATTTTTGAATTGCAGAATAATTAGATGCACTATCTAGTGTATATAAGATATCTATGCCTTTGCCTCATTATCCTTTCCCATTCCATTTACATGGTGCCAGGCATTATGATTTTGTTGCTTTGTTATCTAACAGGGTATTCAGGATTGATTTGGGGTAGATAGATTTCCTTCTCTTTAAAATTGCACCAAAATTTTATGTAGTAATTTGTTTTGTCCTTTCATCATACCACCTGCTACATGTAGATTGCCTTCTGGTGTTTCTTTCAATTTCTAACAAGTGTTCCTTGGTAGTACATATATCTTTCACAAAATCAATGTTTTCAACATCTACATAGGACAAGTTTATTGCATATTTTCTCAAATACCCTAATACTAGGTCTCGAACATTACTACTGTTTATCTCAACTGCGTTTTGCCTGAATTGTGTGGATATTTTCTTTGAAGGAAGACTGTTATGAACCTCTTCAAATGGAAATGGTTGACAATCGTTTGATGTTAACTCTAGCTGTAAATATTCTGCCCTTCCTTCTTGTTCCAGTTCATTGGCAAACTCATTTATTTTACTCTGAGATGTCTGTCTAGCAAAGTGAGGTATAGGATTATAGTCTGTCCAGTGGCGTAGCTAGCGGTCATGCTGAGCATGACCAAAAATTTCCCCAAAAATAAAGAATTTCTTTCCGCTAAAATTCAACTTCAAATCTTTTAGCTTTTCGAAACTTTCACAAGTACTTTAGACAAGATTTCGCTATATTATGTCATTTTCGGCAAAATATTGCTCATTTGCATAGGTTACCTAGCAACAAACATGGCGAGATCGTGTGAATTTCGTGTGTACAGCATGTTCCACGCATTTCGCGGGCTAGTCGTGCCCTCTGAAATCAGCATGACCAAGTAATATATTTTATAGTAGAAATACTGGCAATCTGATTGGATAATGGCAACTGCGCATGCTCAAACGCGCTGTTTCGCAACATCTAGTCATGCTCATTTTCCAGAGCATGACTTGAGCCTTTGTCCTTTGATACAGTCTTTCTGTTCGAGATAATTCACGCTCGAATTAGTCGAATACTCCGTTCAGGTGTCAACTGATCAAGGTAAGTGAATTCGCATTGTATTAATTTGCATTTTAATGGCTTCAGGAAGCGTGACGGCTTCCACAGAGGCAGATATTATAAGTGATATGCTGAAGAAACCTTAAATTCTCTGCTCGTCAATATTAGGCGAGCAAAATATAATTGTAACACAACGGCCAATGCCGAATTTACAATCGATCAATGGAGATAGAAGCTCTCAGGAGAGTTGATACACAAAGAAAGATTGGCTTTGTGGTAGTTTTACTTGTTTAACCAAGAAGGCAATGTTTTGCTGGCCATGTTATGCACCTATCAATGTTAAGCCCCAGAGGTGGGGGGTCGGGCATATGTGGGGTACTGGGGCATTTGAATTTTTGAGCAAATTTTCAATCAAATGCCCCACCGTCGGGCAATAAATATTGGTCAAATACTTCACCATTTTGCAATAAATTGCAATAAACACTATATTAATAAAAGTCATTTGGTTCACATTGCCCTAACTCAGAGGCCCACCAAGGGGTTATGACCAACAGGTGACATTCCTTAAAAAGAGGCGACAGACTATGTACAAAAGAGTGACAAACGACAGCTTCTGACTGGGAAAAAGCGAGAAATTGTGATTTGTGTTATGGGTCAAAAGTGACAGTGACATTTATTGCAATAAAACAAGCGACAAAGCAGCTACAAAATGAGTGACAAGCGACCTGGGTTACACCCTTGATGGGCCTCAACTCTGGCCCAAAATGCTAATCAAAATCCTCAGGGGCTTAATTAACATTGATAGGTACATTATTATAATCCCTTGAAATTATATCAGGGAATATTAGATTTATTGGGGAAATATCTACATGAAAGTGGTGACCTCAAAATAAAATTTAATATTTCTTTTACCATAATTACCAATACCAGAGTTATACGCCTGTATTGTAAAAGCTCACCCACACTCAATGAGTGGAGGTTTAATCTGAGCTTACCTTGAGTGTCAATTGTTTTGAAATAGGTGGAGGGTGAGTAGTCACATAGTAAGGTTCGACACTAACTCCCCAGCTTTGCCAAAACAGCAATGGCACTCAAGAGAAGCTCAGATCGAACCTCCACTCATTGAGTGTAAGTGAGCTCTTAGCTAGAATATAGGCAATAGGGGAAATATCCACTCAAATGTGGTGATATAACTATTCCTGGGGAGATAACCACTTGACTTAAATGTGGTGACCCCAAAATATAATTTCATATCTTGCTTTTGCTATAAGGTCTATTAATTTTTTAAATAAAATGACCAGAGTTATAAGGGAAATATCCACTCAGATGTGGTGAGTCCATGATATAACTCTTCCTCGAGAGATAACCACTTGACTTGAATGTGGTGACCCCAAAATATAACTTCATTTACATGACCAGAGTTATAAGAGAAATATCCACTCAATGTGGTGAGCCCATGATACAACTCTTCCTGGGGAGATATTAAACCACTTCAGGGTCTGAAATTTGCAGTATCCTGATATCCACAGGATGCTAAAATTTGGCTTTGGATACCAAACTGCAAATGACTTGTATCCCAACTGGATACTAAGAAAATTTCAAACATTGATAGCTTTTGAATACTGTCTACAAGTTTGCCACCCAAGCCTTTCCTCATATGATGTGCATTTTTGTGTATTAATGAATTGTCTAGTTGTTGACAACTTGACTGTTGAATCTCCTGTTGTTATTGTAATTTGTAACAGCAAGAGTTATTGGATGGGACAGGGTATAATACTTATGGTAACCAGTATCAAGAAGTGGGATACTGCATTCTCAGGGGGATACTAAACTTTGAATCCTGGTATCGCAGTTGGATACTGAAAAAGATATTTAAATTTCAGACCCTGCACTTGAATGTGGTGACCCCAAAGTATAATTTCCTATTTTACTATAAGTTTTATTTTTTATTAGATGACCAGAGTTATATGGGAAATATCCACTCAAATGTGGTAGCTCATATAATATAACTTTTCCTGAGGAGAATGACTTGACTTGAATATGTGGTCACCCTAAAATTTAATTTCATATCTTGCTTAGATTGCTATGAGGTCAATTAATTTTTTAAGTAGATGACCAGAGTTATAAGGGAAATATCCACTCAAATGTGGTGAGCCCATGATATACTGTAACTCTTCCTGGGGAGATAACCACTTGAATATGGTAACTCCAAAATATAATTTCATATATTTTACTATAAGTTTTATTTTTTATTAGATGCCCAGAGTTATATGGCAAATATCCACTCAAATGTGGTGGCTCATGATGAGTGATGACATGTGGTGACACCAGGGGCGCACATCTAAGGAATTTCTAGGGGGGTGTGGGCCACTTGGGGACCGACTTTTTGATATTCAAAAATAAATTAAACAGAAGGGTAAAAACAATTCTGCAAAAACCTCATGCGACAGAACAGGGACGTGGGAATGAATGTGAAACCATGGGGTTAAGTCTCACGAGGCGCCACCATGGTTGGCGCCGAGCGAGAACATTTTCAACATTTAGGACTTCTAGGTCGCCGGAAACGACCATTTCAGAGTCTTAACTCTACCTTTTTGGTTGGCTCGTTCAGGTGTACGAACGAAGGATTAAGAAAATTCATCCCTTATTGAATAGTTCGCTCAATTTCTGCATTTGTTCAATCGATCTGTTCCAGATCAATAGAATCAGATAAGTCTTTTTCTGAACTGAAGAATCAAAACATGTGTATAGGCCTAATTGAGCTCGCGTGTGAATACCAGGACGTGTTTATTAGTAATATGTATGAGCTGTCATGAGAATATCCGTTCGCAGGCCACAGGTGCGAAATCGGATAGTAGCAGAGAGAGGGAGACGAGTTTATTTCTTCGAATATAATTGTTACTTTCGTTCGTCCATATAAAATACTGAAAATAATGAAAAATAGAAGTGTATAATAACAACTAGCAAAACAATAAAATCAAGATAATAAATAATCTGAATTAACCATCTAAACCTTAGCGGGTGCGCTACGATTTGACGTTTAAAAATAAAAAAATAGTTTCTTACACATTAACACATACACATAGGCTTGTTCATAACATCTTACCAACCAGCTCTTGTGTTGTCGGTCCCAATTCACGGAGTCGGACAGAAGTAAATATTAATTCTTATACCCGAATTTTGGGACCGAGTTTTTGCACAATATCAAGGATG